>CM053596.1:255691590-255722863 GCA_028646575.1 Pseudocheirus occidentalis
CTACCAGAAAATAAGAGAGCAGAGCAGGGGAGGGTCTTTACAGTGGGATTGCTGTTTTAAGGTTGGAACAGGAGCAAGATGGGGAGAAAATCTGCAATTCAAAAATGTAATGAAAATGAATGATGTAAACAAGAAAACAAATAAAAAAATATTTTAAAAAGAAGAAAGAAAGAAAGCTGGGGAGGGTTGTAGACATGTCGCAGATGGAAATACTGAGAACAAACGGAAGCGAGCTACCATACTCAGGTCTCCCATTCACTAACAGTTGGGTCTATTCAAATACAACCTGTGGATGCCTAAGCAGCTACAACAGGCTAATGGGATAGTACCAGATCTGGCTCTAGGCCCCTGATGTTGGGGGCTGGAGTTCACTTATCCTCCTTGCCTTCTCTACAAGGGCAAGGGTTTACAAACACATCAGCTCAAACCAGCCACAACAAAAGAGAGAAGGCAACAGAACTCCCCCTTCTTGGTTGAGTCTGTAGCCACAGGGTAAGGGAAAGGAGTGGGGGGATTTGCTGGGGGGAAGCCTCTGGAAAAAGCTGAAGTCAGCTGTCTGAGGGACTGAGTCAGCATGCTCAACACCAGACAAGCTCTTGGGAAACAAGTTGCTCTCCCACAAAACCCACAAAAGAACAACAGCTAAGAGACCTCAAACCTGACACAAACAATTCCAGATGGAGGGTTCTAAGCTAACCACTGGCACTAAGCACCCGAAGGTGTGCTCCAACTCTGGGGGTTCATCAGCTCCCCCCTCCACTCAATAAAGGCTCCTTGAGGCTTCCAGAGGCCAACAGCTGACACCTGAGTGTCAACAATGTGCTAAATGCCTCACACGCACACACAGTGATGAGAATCACACAGACAAACAGACAAGAGAGAATGGACAGCAAAGTATTTTTGTATTTACTCTGGGCTTGCACTAGCAAGTCTTAAATTCCAAGAGATGAACATTGGCTTTGCCCAATAGTATGCTGCCTTTTTTTTTCTTTCTTGGAGAAAAGCTGATGAGAAAGGTGCAAATACGATTTTAGATTCAGGTTTCCTAGATAAAAGTTCCTCTTCTTGGGGAGGCCCAGGGATTTAATGTCAATTGACATGTGATAGGGGTAGCCACTTGTCATCCTGCATAACACTGGTCTTGCAACAGGAAAGACCTGGGTTCAAATTATACCTTTGAACCAGATCAGGTCCTTTTCATAATTGCAATGTTCTCTTTCTCTTCTCCTTCCCTCTCCCTTCTCCCTCTCTCATCTGTTTTTTCCTCTGCCTTCTCTCCTGTCTTTCCCTTCCCTCTCTGTCTCTCTCTATCTCACTGAAATACTGAGACCAAATGGAGGCGAGCTACCATACTCGGGTCTCCCATTCACTAACAGTTGAGTCTATCTATTCGAATCCAACCTCCCCCCCCCCCCTCTCTGTCTCTGTCTCTCCCCTTCAACCACCTCCTACTCCCATACCTGAGAGAATTTCTAAAATTTAAAAATGAAGATCTCACACCTCAAAAAGCTGTGTTACCATAAGGCAATCACATTACTTAGCCCTGTTTCTTCATGTATAAATCAGGATGATAAGTCCTGTATGTAGTCTCCGACTCACAGGATTTCTGAGACCCAAATGATAAGGTATGCAAAGCACTTTGGAAAATCTAAGGCACTCTGTAGACAGATATCAGCTATCAATTTTTATTACAATGAACCTACTCCACATAGAATCACTTGAATGAATCCCCTGGTGTTAGGACCTTATGAAGGAGCAAGCATATCTGGCATATATTTTTAAGATCTGACCAACTCCAGTCATTATAGACAGTGTCAGTAGCTTTGACCTTGGGATGATGATCAAAGAATCCCTTAAAGTGGGCCTGTAAGATCTTCCCCTGGCTCAGGCCCATCCTTCTTTGTATAGTACATTTTCCACATCCAGGTTAGAAGGCTTTGCCCATGTTCATACTCAAAACACCCTTAGGGGGCATTCACACCCATAGAAATGCTTCCCTTGCTTTCCATGTGAAGATTCTTAAATCTGTGGCCTGAGAACTTGGGTTCAAATCCTAACTCCGACCGAGGCAGGGTAGGTCCTAGTCATCAGTTGCCTCATCGTTAAAATGAAAGGATTGACTCTTATGACTTTTGAGGTTCCCTTGGGCCCTAAATTTATGACCCTATGATTCCCCAGGGGGTTCTGAACAGCTGCTGTCCCTTTCAAATCTTTAAAAAATTTCTGACTCTTGTCACATGATGGGGGGAAAGGAGAATCGAAGTATTTTGTTTTAATGACTCATTAGCAGTCCATGCACTTCAACAAACCTAAACAAGGAAGAGTACAAATTTGGAGTATCATCTGTCACAGTGTCTAGGAATGCTGGCCAACCTCACATGCTTCCATTACACCATGACAGCCATGGGTTTCCCAATGCCACAGGATTGTCTGAGTATAGGAAGGTAGAGTCGGATGAAAACTAGGGCACCAGCCCCCAATGTCTGGGGTGGGGGAGACTCTGGGAAATTTCTGCAAAACCAAACCCTAAGGGGGGGGGGGTGGAGCAGAGCAGGGGAGGGGTTTTACAGTGGGGTTGCTGTTTTAGGGGTGGGGCAGGGGCAAGACGGGGAGAAAATTTGTAATTCAAAAATGTAATCAAAATGAATAATGTAAACAAGAAAACGAATTAAATTTAAAAAATAAAAATAAAAAAACCAAACCCTAACTTCAAAAGCACCAAAAGGCCGAGAGGTCTGCCAGCAACGTATCCAAGCACACAAGGACAAGGACACTTGTCCTATAAGACACAAAGGTCTTTGTGTCTCAGGTATCCTTCTTCT
The DNA here is from genome assembly GCA_028646575.1 of Pseudocheirus occidentalis. Classification (NCBI taxonomy): domain Eukaryota; kingdom Metazoa; phylum Chordata; class Mammalia; order Diprotodontia; family Pseudocheiridae; genus Pseudocheirus; species Pseudocheirus occidentalis. The sequence continues at coordinate 255,694,413 of CM053596.1, forward strand.
AGCTCTGGGCTCAGAGACCCAGGGAGAACCCTATGATTTGGGGGGGCGGGGGAGGAAGAGACTGCACAAATGATGTAATGAGCATAAAACTGGCTTTCCCAGATGGAAACATTCCCCAGGAGTCTTTCTGGCATTTATCCACTCCCTCTGTGGGAATGTTGTAAGACCTCAGGAGACGACAGAATTTAGAGAAGAGGAGAAACTTAGATCCGACCTTCCACCCCATCGCTTGCATTTTACAGGTGAGGAAGCTGAGGCCTCGGGAGGCTCACGGCCTTGCTCAAGGGCTACACTTAGTAAGTAGGAGAGCCAGGAATGGAAATCTAGTCCTGACTGCAAACCCAGGGCTCTCTCTAATATACTACCCTCCTTCTGTGTTAAGACACTTTGTAAAATATGTCACTAGAAACACTGAAATTGTTACCATCACTACTGCAAGAAGGAAAAGAATTCTAACTCAAGAATATATATCTCCTGCATCCTTTTCTGAAACATTGTAATGCTTAATATCTGCTCCTAGTCTTCCTAGGGATTTAACTACAGATATACAAAGGACAGCCTAGGTGATAAGAGTGGATAGGGGGCAAGACCTGGAACCAGGAAGACTCAAAAATTTCCTGAGTTCGAATCCAGCGCCAGACACTTGACATAGGCACAAAAAACTAGCCACATTACTTTGGGCAAGTCACTTAACCCAAACTGCCCTGCCTTCCTCCTCCAAAAAGCAAAAAACAAGAAAAACAAACAAACAAACAACAACAACAACAAAAAAAGGTGGGGATGTCCACATAGTAAGTGGAAGGATCTGAACCCAGGTCTTTTGATATAAAATCCAGCCTTATTTCCATTGCAGCATGCAGTCTCCTCAGAAAGGAGGATCTCCCCACGACTTTGTATGTGCAAGGAAGCCTGCTTTATGAAAGCAGAATGGCCCGGCCCTCTTTGTAATGCTATGATATACTGTCTGTGACAGAATGGATTGGGACTTATGGGGCTTGGTTGCTAATGTGTGTGGCCTTGGGTAAGTCATTTGGTTTCTCTGGGCCTAAAACCTAAGTCATTTCTAAAGCCCATTCTATTTCTAAAATGCCATGAAGGAGTGACATTTAGTTTTGCTGCATTGGTTGGGAAGGAAATCAGTTGGTTCTTTTTGTGCTGGTAAAGAATTAGAATCTCAAGGAATGCCTGTCACTTGGAGGAAGTCTGAACAAGTCATGGTAGATGTGCTTAGCACATAGTAGGTGCTTAACAAATATTTATTGATTGGTTGGTTGATTGATAAATGGGATGGAATATTAAGGTGCTAAAAGAAATGATGAAGGGCATGGTAGCAGAGAAACCTGGTATGAACTGATGCAGAGTAAAGCGGCCCACGTGCGAAATAGCTTTGCTTTAATTATATGCGTTTGTAATGGGTTTTGTTTTTCTTGCTTTCTCGATGGGGCAGGAAAAATACCTGTGGACCCAAAATTAAATCAAATACTTTTTAAAATAAAAAGTGCTCATCTGTACCAAAACCCAAGGGAGCTGAAATAGGAAGGGCTTTCTTTTTTTTTTTTTTTTTTGATTTGCTGATTGTATGGTTCTCTCACATCCCTGATATCTCCACAGTTAGATTTAGGGACCAGAAAAAGTCATGGCCCCACACCTAAGGAAGCAGGGATGGCACGATTAGCTGAAACCACAAATCGGCCCAAATCCTCATCAGACAAGGGTAAGAGAAGCAGTGAGAAGAGAGAGAGCAGGAAGCTCTCTGGGTTTAAATTCCATGCCTAATACACGCCGAATAGACAAGGATTTCAGGACTAAGTTATAGTACAGATATTAATCTGCATTGACAGTTGTAAGGGCAGCTAGGCGGTACAGTGCCCAGCCTGGAGATAGGAGAACCTGAGTTCAAGTCCAGCCTCAGACACTTTACTAACTGGGTGACCCTGGACAAGTCATTTAACCCTCTTTACCTCAGTTTCCTCAGGTGTAAAATGAGCTAGAGAAGGAAATGCAAACCACTCCAGTATCTTTGCCAAGAAAACCCTAAGCGCAGTCAGAAAAAGCCAGACAAAATTGAACAATCACAACAACTGAGCATAGTAGGCCCTTCACAATTGCTTGTTGACTGACCCACAAAACTCTAGAAACTGGTTACCCAATAGGTTCTCTGAGTGACTGTCTCCTCTTTCTGACTTTTGACTCCTTCTCACTTCTCTTCTCAATCAGCTGACTCAAGAAGCCACCAACTGGAAAGACTCTAACATGTCTAGGCCAAGAGTTGCATAAGCAAACCCCAACTTGCTGAGCACTAGGCATTCAGGTGCTGAGAAGCTTCTCTTTATTCTGAGGAACAACTAGTTCTCGACTGTTTCTCTCAAACCACAGCATGCAGCAGGACCTAGACTTGTTTCCTCAATATCAGGATTTCTCAGTTTGTTCTATACTCAAAGCCCAGCTTTTTTGATATGTTGGTTAATATTGCTGAACTGTTTTCAGGCAGTGTGGAGCAGTGGACAGGGCACTGTACTTGCAGTGAGAAAAACCTGGACTCAAATCATCTATCAGATGCAGACTAGCTTGTATTACTCTAGGCAGGTGACTTCATAGCTCTGGGCCTGAATATCCTCAGTCATACAATGAATAGTTGGGCTCAGTGGCCTCTAAGGTTCCATCTAGCTATAAATTTATTTTCCAGTGGTTTTTTCCTCTCTTCTCTATTTTTTTGTGTATTTGTTTTAATGGCTATCTCTATAGGAGGCAGAGAAAGGAGGGTAACATTGAGAAATACGGGTGACATATAGCAGTAAAATTTAACTTTAATTTTTAAAAAATTGTTCCACATCCACCACACTTTTGCCAAAACCACGTTGTTTTTTTTTTTTCTTGTTCCTCATAAAACGAAGGAATCTCTCCTTAGAGACGAATTTGTCATTATACATTTGAAGGGCTGTCTTATAAAAAGAGAAATAAATTTGTTCTATTGTTCCTGTAAGCTGAAAGGAGGCAGATAAGTGGCTCAGTGGATACAGTACTGGGCCTGGCATCAGGAAAACCTGAGTTCAAATGTGGCCTCAGAAGCTCATTAGCTGTGTGATCCTGGGCAAGTCACTAAACCTCTGCTTGCTCTAATCCCCTGGAAAAGAAAATGTCAAGCTACTCTAGTCATCTTTGCCAAGAAAATTCTTTACGTAATCATGAAGAGTCCAACATAATTGAATGACAATGTCAACAGACTTAATCAAGGACCTATAATAAAGTCCCAGCCCTCCTCCTTCTGTGTGTGTGTGTATGTATGTATGTATGTGTGTGTGTGTGTGAACAAACATTCAAACAGCTTGAGCTGTCCAGCAACAGACTGACAATAATGACCTCCCTGTCATTGGTGGTGCCAAAGATGCAATAGGTAAAATTGTTATGTTGGATGCTGGACTTCACAAGTTCCACCCTAATTTCAAGATCTTGCTTTTTATTTCTACTAAATTTTCCCCTTGGATGACTAGTACAGGTTCTACATATAATAAATAGGCACCAACTAAATGCTCACTATTTAATTCTGTTTTCCTGGAGAAAAGCAGTCATGGTAGAAACTCCCATGAGCCCTGCCACTCTCTGCATCTCTGAGACAAAGAAACTTATACTATTATCTACCTGGAGCTGGAAGGAACTTCAGACACTATTTAGTCCAACTCTCTCATTTTACAGATGAGGAGACTGAGGCCCAAGGAGTTAGGGGTTTTGCCTAAGATCAAGAAGGTAATAAATGTTCAAGGCAGGATTCAATCCAGGTCCAGTGATTACAGTCACTGTCATTTCCACTATACCATGCTGCCTTCCCAGAATGAAAGCAAGCAGGTTTAATGGCTGGAGGAGGAGGACGACCTGCCCCTGTTAGAGCATCCAACAGTGCCTAGGGTGGTGGGACATGTATTTAGGCAGCCCCATTCCCACCTTCGAGGGCTAAAGCAAAGCCCCGAAGACCTCATTCCTTGTCATGCACCTACCCGAACAGAGGACTCCCTTGTTTCTGGCACAGGAGAAGTTGTCACACTCGCAGAAGGGCCCGTAGATCTTCCCAAATTCACTCTCATAGCAAGAGCACTGGTTGCAGCTGCATTCCCCACGCCCACTGCACAGGGGCTTGCCCTCCATCTCCCTGCATAGATTTTGGTAGACATTCCGGTTCTCTCCCTCCTGACACTCGCACCGGGAGCCCAGGTAGCTCGGGTAGCAATCACAGGTGCCACACGTGTAGGTTCCATTGCCACTGCACCGGGGGCTGTCTTGCTCAGTCCTGTTGGTGCAGCTGCATAAGCAGTTGTAGGTCACCACGAGCTCCAGGGTGTCCCGGAATCCAACAGGCCTCAAGGTGAACGTGTGCACAGTGTCTTTGGAAGGGCAACTTCGGGCCTCTACGGACACCTCGAATGATACCTGGGCAGGTAAGATAAGACAAAACATGCAATGATTCTAACAAGATCGACAGGAAGAACCATAAAACAAGAGAGAATGCAGAATAATTATATTGCACCTGGACAAGGAGAGAGAAAACGCACCTCCCTCCTTCGGCCAAAGAAATACAGGGACTACAGATATAGAATATTGTATACGTTGTCAGCCACAGACTATCTGGAGCAGGGGTGGTGACCCTGTGGCCTTCTGGGTCCTTAAGTGTGGCCTTTGGACTGAACCAAACTTTTACAGAACAAGTTTCCTGCCAGGAAGGGAAGGAGGAATTTGGGGCTAGAGGCTCTTCTGTTAAATTTGGATTCAGTCCAAAGGCCACTCTTAAAGACCTAGAAGGCCTCATGCACCTGAAGGTCACAGGTTCCCCACTCCTGGTCACTCTGGAGGATGGTTTTGCTGAATTCTTGGCTTTTTTTTTTTAATATCATGGTTACAAGAGAGGACTCCAGGGTTAGGGGAAGGGAAGAGGGATTCTATATGGAGATATAAAAGCAAAAGCCATCAAGAAAACTTTAAAAAATACAATTGGGGTTGAATTGATCCTATGATTTCATTGCTATAGGGAAGGGTAGATAGGAAAACTACTCTTCCAAGGGAGACCAGCACATGCTCTATAATTTAAATATACGTTTATATAACCTCCAATTTTGCCTCAGAAACTCGGTACGTAAGTGATCTGTCCACAGGCACACAGCCAGCATGTGTGGGAGACTGGATTTAAACCTGGATCTTTCTGATTCTGAGGCCAGCTCTCCATCCACTCTGCCACATTATCTCCCCCACCCCACACCCCTGGCAAAGGAATATACGAAAATCTTTTAAAGAAGATTTATGTTGGCACATAAATGGAGTTTGGGGATCTGCAGCCATCCTGTGAAGAGTTTACCAGTCACTTACTAAAGTCGAAGTCCTTTCTACTACACTTGCTTAACACAATAAATGTTTTTATCTATTTATCCCTTCATTCTACGTTGCCTTTCATACAGTTCTTCAGGAAGGCAGCATAAAACTGCCCTAAGGCAGTACTAGCATAGTGCCAAGGGGAGAGGAGAACAGACAGAGTTTGGGAGTCCAGAAAGGTTATGTGAAGGAGTTGGCCTCAATGCAACATGCATTAATCACCTACTATATACCGAGGTACAATGTGGGGGTGAACAGACAAAATGAAAAAGTCTTTGTCCTCGGGGAACTTTAAATCTCCTGAAAGTTGGCATTTGAGATTATCCTGAGAGGAGCTCAATGGAGAAGATGGGGTGGCATGGGACTGTGCATGGAGGACACTGGACTAAGAGGAAGAAGCACCTGACATGCAGCATTAATCTGTTGTGTGACCTTGGCAAGTCACTTTGCCAATTCTAGGTCTCAGTTTCCTTACATATAAAATTAGGGCCTTAGACTAGTTCAAAGAGTCTTAAACTTTTCTACAGCATGGACTCTTTTGGCAGTCTAGGGAAGTCTTTTGGGGGGGGGGGGAGTGTATACTGTGGGGGTAGGTGGTGGAGTAGTTTCTTTTCATATATCTCTTACAAGTGTATTAAAGCACTTCTCTGAGAATGAACAGTTCACTGCTAATTTGGAGGGAAAGCTAACTCCACACATGGTCAGCAACAGTGAAACAGAAAAGGAGGAGGCACTTTCAGAGATCTGATTGACAGCATCTCATTTACTGACCTTACAAGAGACTGGCAGCTGACAGATTTCCCCATTGGCTCCCAAATCATGTTTAAAAGAAGAGGTTTTAGCCTGGTTCTATTATACATGCTAGGTGTGCTATAGTATTATCAATGATGGAGATGCAAACCATAAATGCATAAAATAATTACATTATAGGAGAAACCAATTCTACTGAAATACAGTTATAAAAATACTTCTGTAATGTCTCTGTCTTGATGAAGCTCACAGGGAGATATGAAGAGGTATCTCTGAAGTCTCCTCCCTCCCACTTTCTCCAAGGGAGACTTTAATGCCTGCTAGGAAGGGAAGCAGGAGGTTGGAGCCAGAGACTGGTCACTCTACTCTCCTTAGGAATTAGGGCTAGAATTCTATCTGTTCCCTTAAACATTGCTAGTTTAGGGAAAGTAATTTAAGGTTCAAGCTAAATTCCCGATTGCTATTCACTAATGGACAAAAGAGAGCCCCAAACTTTATTTCTTTCTTTCAAATTTTCTTAAATTTTTATTTTTTATTATATTTTAAAAAGGTTTTAAAATTAAATTTTATGTTTATTTTTACTTTACATCATTCATTTCCACAAGATTTTGAGTTACAAATTTTTTCCCTGACTTTCCCCTACCCACCACTCCAAAACAGTGATCCTGCTGTATACTCCCTCCCCCAATCTGCTCTCTCCTATATCCTCCCCCATTCTTCCTCTCACTTTCCAGTAGGCTAAGATGCATCTCCATACCCCAGTGCTGGCATATCTTATTTCCCAGTTGCACGCAAAAATAATAATAATAATAATAATAATAATAATAACAACAACAACAACAACAACAATAATAAATTTTTTAAACATTTGATTTTACAGCTTTGAATACCAGATTCTTTCCCTTCCTCCCTCATCACCCACCCTTACTGGGAAGATAAGCAGTTCAATATAGGTTGTATGTGTGTAGCTATGTAAAACATTTCCATAGTGGATATATTGTGAAAGACTGACTATATTTCCCTCCCTCCTATCCTGTCCCTCACTTGTTCTTTTATCTACTTTGTCCCTGTCCCTTTACAAAAGTGTGTGCTTCTAACAACCCTCCCCTGCAACCTGCCCTCCCCTCTCTCCTATAGGGCAAGATACCCAATTTAGTGTGTATGTCATTCCCTCCCTAAGCCAAATTCAATGAGAGTAAGGTTGACCCATTCCCCTTTGCCTTCTTATTCTTCCCCTTCAGTTATCCCTTGCCTCTTCTACATGAGATAATTTACCCCATTCTGTCTCTCCCCATCTCCTCTCATTATATTCCTCTCACCTCTCAATTTCAACTTTTAAATATCATACTTTCCTATGCAATTGATCCTGTGACCTCTGTCTATGTATACCTGTACACATATATAGACACACTCACATATGTATTCATTCACACATATACCCTCCTATACTCCTATATGGACATATATATGTATGTATACATATATGCATACATATATATATATACACACACATTTATATTCCCTTCAATTATACTCATACTGAGAAAAGTTTCATAAGTTACAATTATTGTTTTACCATGTTGGCATGTAAATAGTTCAACTTTGATAAATTCCTTATGATTTCTTTTCCCTTTTTACCTTCTCATGCTTCTCTTGCTTCTTGTATTTGAATGTCAAATTTTCTATTCAACTCTGGCTTTTTCATCAAAAATGATTGAAAGTCTTCCACCTCATTGAATGATCATATTTTTCCCTAAAACATTATACTCAGTTTTGCTGGGTAGGTGATTCGTGGTTTTAATCCTAGCTCCTTTGACCTCTGGAATATCATATTCCAAGTCCTCCGATTCTTCAATGTAGAAGCTGCCAGATCCTGTGTGGTATTCTGATTGTGTTTCCACAATATTCATATTGTTTCTTCTTGGCTGCTTGTAATATTTTTTCCTTGATCTGGGAACTCTGGAACCTGGCTATAACATTTCTAGGAGTTTTCTTTTTGGGATCTTTTTCAAGAGGTGAGTGGTGAATTCTTTCCATTTCTATTTTGCCCTCTGGTTCCAAAATATCAGGGAAATTTTCCATGAGAATTTCTCAAAGGATGATTTCTAGGTTCTTTTTTTGATTATGGCTTTCAGGTAGTCCAACAATTTTTAAATGATCTTTCCAGGATGTTTTTCCAGGTCAGTGGTTTTTTTCCAATGCAATATTTCACATTGCCATCTATTTTTCCATTTGTTTGGGTCTGTTTAATAGTATCTTGATTTCTTATAAAGTCATTAGCTTCCATTTGCTCCAATCTAATTCTGAAGGAATTATTCTCTTCAGTGAGCTTTTGAAATTCTTTTTCCATCTGGCAAATTTGACTTTTTAAAGCATTCTTCTCCTCATTGGCTTTTTTCACCTCTTTTGCCATTTGAGTTAATCTAATTTTTTAAGGTGTTATTTTCCTCAGTCAGGCTGTTGGTTCTCTTTTCATGATTTTCTTGCATCATTCTCATATTTGATTTTCAAAATTCTTCTGTAGCTTTTCCATGGCCTGTGGCCAGTATTTTTCTTAGAAGCTTTTACTGCAGGAGTTCTGACTGCGTGGTCTTCCTTCCGTTCCATGCTTTGACCCTGCTTGTCTCCCTGAAAAGAATCTAAAGTTGGATTGCTGAGCTTTCTTTGCTTGCTCATGTCACCAATTACTTGACTTTTGAGCTCTTTGCTACAGTAGAACTCTGCTTTCAGAGGGTAGAGCTTTGTCCCAAATGGCTAAGGTTTTCACAGCTGCCAGAGGTATTAAGAGGGCACCATCTCTACAGCCCCCACAAACTCTGACTTACTGGTCACACACCTCAGGACCACCACCCAAAACCACAATCAAGATACTAGCCGGTTAAAGCAAGAATGATTACCCTCTGAATAGTCTCTTGGGTCCCCTATGGTCTGCAGGCCAGGAACTCTGAAGCAGCCAAGTGGAGGCAGCTGCAGGGCTACCACACCTCCATCTTGCAGGGGCCAGACTTGCTCCTCCATCCCTCCCAGTTCCAACAGAGTTCTATGTGAACATCTTGCTTTTTCTTTGGCATATATGGGTTGATAATTCTGGAAACAGCCACTGCTGCTGGTGATCCACTCTCCCAAAGTCTGCTGCAGCTGCTGGGTTGGGACTGCCCTAGGGCTAAAACTACCAGCTCATGTGGGAGCCCTAAACTTTATATCCAAGGCATGGCTGCCTTCCCACCAAACGCCAGTTTCACTATTAAATACAGATAGCAAATGAATCCATATATGCATACAGAGAGCAAAACAGAAATCAGAGAAAGTATATATATGAGAATATATTGCAAAGTAGGAAGAGTCAAGATGGTAAAATGCTCATAACTTCCAAACCTCCCCCCAAAACTCTCCTACAAAATGATCACAGAAAATGCCAAATCAAATTCTGAGCAGAAAAGCTAACAAAAAGTCACAGTAAGTCACTTTTCCAGTTTAGAACAGCTTAGTAAGAAAAAGAAGTTTGCAGATATTGGGGTAGGGGTTGGCTGGGTGTGTAGAGACATCAGTCATGGGGTTGTACAGTACACAAGGATAGTAAGGGAACTGAACACCTGGTCAGAAAGATTCAAGGGAACTCCTGTGCTAGCACCATGCAAGGGACCAGGTACCACTTGGCAGTTCCATAAACTATTACTCAGCTATGAATGACAGTTCCAATGTGGAAAGGAACAGTTGTAGTCATGAGGGAGCAGGGGCCCTACCTATGTAAGAACCAATATGTAGATTAGAAGAGCAGTGACCATTCCTCTCCCTGGGTCACACCACCTTGCAAGCACAGAGTCCCAGATCAAGCTATAGAAAGAAGCTCAGGACAGCTATCTCTCCTACCAGAGGTGAGCAGAACACTATTCCAACATAAAGTCCAAAGTCAAGAAATAGGCTGGAAAAAGAACAGGACCAAGTACAATAACAAAAATAACCTGAGCATAAAAAGATTCTATGGAGATAGGGAAGCTCAAGACTCAAATTTAGAAGAAAATGACTTGAAAACATCTGTAAACAAAGTCTAAAAGAAAAATGTGTAGCAGACACAAACCCAATAAGAATCACTAAAAGAGCTAAAGAGAGAGATTTAAAAAGGGAGCAAATGAATTACGCTGAAAATCAAATAAGAGCAGTAGAGGAAAAATTGAGGTAAGAAATAAGAGGTATGCCAGAATATGTAGCAGAAAATACAGATTGAAGAAGCTCTTCAATTGGAAGTGAGATATCTTGGCTTAACCAAGACAGAGAGTCCCAAATCTCACCCAAGGGGAAAATCTCTAACAAAGCAAGGTGAAGAAAGGGATAGAATAGAGGCTGCCAGCTACACTCATGTCACTTTTTTCCAAGAAGTTCTTTCCCATTAGCAACTACAAAAGAGGTTGGCATTGTACTTCTCTCATGAAGCTAGAAGCTAAAAGAAACTCAGATTTCTCTCCTTTCCTGCTCTTGCCAACTCTGCCCAACCCTAACACAGATGGAGGGGGACTGAGTAATCAATCTCCACCAATGAGGAGAAGGTCCCAGACCACTAGCCTTTTAAATCAAGGGTTGCATTTAAAAAACAAGTTCTTAAATGTCAGCTTAAGAAGCTCTAAAATTCAGCTAATCTTTAAGAGCCCTTCTGTCTCTAAAAGTCTATAGCAGCTGGCTCAGGAAAGGGAATGAAGAATTCAGGGGGAAAAAGTGAAAAAGCACATTTGTCCTTCTTTCTTCATATATTTTTTTATACAATTTCAGTGTTTCTTTCTATGCACAAATAAAGTCATCTCCTTTATAAAACATCCATAATTGGAATTTTTTTCCCTTTCACTGTCTTCACATGTTTAACATTAACAATATGCTGTGTGCGTACCAAAAGGCAAGACTAACTTTACAATAAAATCTCTAGGCAAACAAACCCACAGCTATGTAAAAACTGACCCCTTGGAGTAAAGCCTCTGCAACAGTCTAGAATGCATAAGGCTAATTTGATTTTAGAATGTCTAATGAGTAGGATTTTTTATAGCCTATTATGATTTTAAAATGGTTTTTAATATAAATCTACAAATCAAGGGTTAGCCTTGAAAGGAAAAAGGCAGAACATAGAAAGACATTCTCAGATTTGGTAGAATTTAATTCAGATAGCCACGATGATAATGGCTCATGTTTATATAGAGTCACTTTCCTTATAATAAGTCTGTGTGGTTGGTAAATATTCTTATTCCCATTTTACAGAGGAGGAAACTGAGTCTCAGAGGGTTTTGTGAGTTCATCAAAATCACACACACATTAAGCAGGAGATCCAGGCCTTAAACCCAGATCTTCTGGGTAAAAATCCAGTGCTCTTCCCATAATACCAAAGTATTCATCGTGAAAACAGTTACCAAAGTGGGGTGGCAAAAGAAGGAAGAAAAAGGTTTGGAACAGCTAGTGTGGAAAACTCCATAGGGAATCAACAAGAGGTGAATAAAAGCATGGTCAGTTAACAGGAAGGGAGCAGCTAAGGACCCTCCTGTCATACACACCACCAAGCACCATCTTGTAATTGTCTCCAACAATCAGTTCCTGTCATTAAAAAGCAGAAGTCACTGGCGAGGATTATCCGTGCTGAGGATTGGCTACAAGCAGAGAGCTGAAGCTGAAGTGGAGGTCATCTAGCTTGGGTGACCTCTTATTTACAGAGGAGGACACTGGGACCCAGAGGAGGTCACATAGGGAGTAAGTGACTGGGTCAGCATTTGAACTCACATCTCATGATTCTTAGTTCAGGGACCACAATGCCCATTGGCCACTAGTGGCAATAATATCAGGGTGAATTCTAACTCAGGAAGTCATATTTGGCAAAAGTCAAATGAAGCCAGAAAGGAGTAATGGCCCTGGGTAATAGAAGGTTTCAAAATACTAGGAATCATAATGAGGGACCAAGAGCAGAAGTGGGAAAAGTATTAAGACAATGGTGTTGTGGGCAAAGAGAGCCAGTATACACTGGATAGCTAAGTGTTAAGTTTTTTTTTTTAATTTTGGAGGGAAGGAGGCCATTGGAGTTAAGTGATTTGCCCAGGGTCACACAGCTAGTAAGCATCTTAGGTCAGATTTTGTTGTGCCCAAACCCAATGGGTATGGAGTGACTAGTGAACTGGGTTTGGGCACAACAATCTGAACTCAGGTCCTCCTGACTCCAACGGCAGTGCCACCTAGCCGCTCCCATTTAACTTTATCACTTCCTAATGACTCCCCTCCCTCATGCCTCCTAGAATCATCAATTAGGTACACTCAAGTAGATCGTTAGATGCTTCAGAGATAGTAGACAGAGTACTGAACTTAAAATCAGGAAGGCCTGAGTCTGAATCCTATGTTTGACATTTACTACGTGGGCAACCTGCCCTCTGAGCCTCGGTTTCTTCCTCTGTAAAGTTGGGGAGGGGGTGGATTCAGTGGCTTCTAAGGTCCTAGAGTATCTGCTTAATTTTAGAATGACGATGAGGTACATGACTGTGTCAGTGAATTACTAAACATTGTCATAAATAAAGGTATTAGGGATTAAGGAAGTCTGGGAATTATCAATCCAGGACATTAAAAAGGATTGTCAACATCACATTGAAGGCGCCAAGGAACATGATGGGTGGGGGGAAGACTGTAAGCACGGTGCAAAAATCATTGAGGAGAGATTCCCGAAGGTGATGAAAATGGGGGGTGTTGGCGGGAGAGATGTTTTAATTGAATGGCACGAACATGGCTAATATGAAAACGTTCTGCATGACCTCACATGCATAATGGAGATTGAATTGCTTGCCTTCTTGGGGGGGAAAAAGGGGCAGGAGGGAAGGAGAGAATTTAAAACTCTTTTTAAAAATTTTTAAAAAGATCATTAAAATGTTTTTACATTAATTGGGAAATATTTAAAGAAATAAAACTGAACGGCATGAACTTCTGACTTCAAAGAGACTGCTGAGTGATAGCAGCAGTGGGAAGCAAGAAGTAACAGCCAGATTCCTGCCTTTATTCCCCTTAATTAGACCAAGGACGCTGAAGCTCCTACCCTGCTTTCCACACCAAGTTCAGATCTGGGGCAGACATTCACTCTAACTAACAGCCGTCTTCCTTTTGCCCACTAGTAACTGGTTACTGGGAACTAAAAGCTACCAGATTTTGGTTATTAAGAAACAAAAGAACTCTAAGAGAAGAAGACACCGTCTGGTCTGATCTTGATTCAAGCTTGAATCCTGCCTCATACCTTCATTCCGTAAACCTTCACGACCTCTGTTATCTGACTAGAAGAATGGCCTTTAACCTGTGCTCTATGGACGGGTTTTAAGACACCCAGGAACTTGAATAATCTTTATTTTCACAAATTTCTTACTGAAATCTAATATTTCCTTCAATTATTAACTAAAAACACAAACATCATTTGACTCCATACAGAAGAATAGCCTGTGAAATGGGGATTGCTTTTAAAAAATGATTAAGAATCCTTCTGCTAGAAAATTAGCAGATTTGGCACACAATAGGAGCTTAGCAAATGCTTGCTTGACTGAGTGACCAGTAAGACTCTATTCCAGGGGCGGCTAGGTAGCACAGTGAATAGAGCACCGGCCCTGATGTCAGGAGGACCTCAGTTCAAACCGGCCTCAGACACTTAACACAAAAAGTAGCCGTGTGACCTTGGGCAAGTCACTTAACCCCAACTGCCCTCAAAAAAAAAAAGAGTCTTTTTTTTTTTACTCTATTCCATGCATTCATTTGATAGAAGAGGAATCCTTTAGATCAGATAGAGGGAACATTCCCCACCCCCACCCCTCTAATTGAGGGCTTCAGACTCATGAGGGAAAAAAGGAAAAAGGAATTGAGAAATATTAAGTAAAAACTTCTTTTAGAGTTTATTCTTAAGAAGCAGAAATGGAAAATGTTACATCTGCTTTTCTTTAATTGAGAAAAGTCTAACCAGATCTGTATGACAAATACAAGAAATAATGAAAAGTACACGCAGCAACTCTTAAGTTTTTTTGATTGGTTTTGGTTTTTTTTTTTTTTTTTTGCTTTTTGGAGGGGAGAAGGCAGGGCACTTGGAGCTAAGTGACGTGGCCAAGGTCACGTGGCTAGTAAGTGTTAAGTGTCTGAGGCTGGATTTGAACTCAGGTCCTCCTGACTCCAGGGCCGGTGCTCTACTCACTGTACCACCTAGCCTCCCCACAACTCTTTCTTATGAAACCAAAAAGGGTAATGGATAGGAAAATAGGTAAGGGAAGTAGGGAGAAGATGAAAGGAAGATGAGGCAAGACCCCGAAAAAAGATGTACAAAGAGAAATAAGTGAGTAAAGAGACACAGACTGAGAGACAAAGACAGCCCAGGGTGAGGGAGGAGACACGAAAAACAGAGAGACAGAGAGAAACCCCGGAGCTCAGGGAGCCCGAGAGGCCGAGCTTTCTCTCGTCTGACCAACAAGCTGCGTTATCTCAGACAAGTGACTTTTGGGGCCTGTTTGCTTATGTGTAAAGACATAATAGGAGAGAACAGGAGAATGGACTAGATAGTCTACAAGGTCTTTTCCAGTTTTAACGGCCTATAAGCCATTGTAAATGTGTATGTATATGCGCATACATATACATACATACATACACATAATATATGCATACATGCATATAGTATATGCATACATATATATATATATGCACTATGGTATATGATTCATTATACTTTTTGAGACAAAGTAGTAGAAATCTCTAGATTCTTGATTTTAAAAATATTTTTGAACAACACTTTTGACTATCATTACGTTTCATAAATCTGAAGCCTCAGTTTACAAAATTGCTAAGCTGCCAAATGAAAAGAAATTAAACCTCACTCATTTTTTTCAGGAATACACACCAAACGTTAAAGTCAAATGAAAAACCGTGTTAAGGAAGCACAGAGAGAGTGAAGAGTGCCCTTCATATTCAATAGAAATGCCCCCAACCCAATTATAGCATGACAACAAGAGACCTATTCTCAGAGACCTCAGGGACCCCACACCCCAGGGCTCATGTCATTACTATATTACCAGCCTTTTGAAATAACATTTTGTAAAGCACACAGACAGACAGGTTTCTCTCGATTCTTTCAAGAGGGCCTAAATACTGCCAGATTTCTATTCCGGATCTCTTACGGATAGGCCCCTCAGTCTCTTGGTGACTGTTTCTCCCCTCCTGGATAAGTCTTAACAGCAGCACCCTTCCTCACCACTTGAGGAGGATTCCAGAGGACCGTCTCCGCAGCAAGAAGCTGTACAGATGGAGAGCTCTTTCCACCTCTGAGCATGTAATAAACAGGATTCTAGCTCTGACTCCTTTCATGGGCTGTCCTGGTAACTAGAACAAAGGCAGGCCCTATCTGTCTTTGCCAGATGGCAGAGCAAGCCCAGGGCCCAGAAGCTGGTCACACCTCACCGGTGACAGAAAAACAAACACCCAATGACTTATTTTTATTCCTGTTCCTTCTCTCTACTCTTAAGAAAAAGGCCTGGGTCTTATTCCTCTTCATATACCCCACAACACTTAGTAATGTGTTTTTTACACAGCCAGTGTTCAACGCACAGTAGGCTCTCAGAATGATAAACTCAGGATGCAGATCTTTCTTGAAGGCCCTCCTCTCTTCTTTGAAGTGTTTCCAGATGTCTACTTCTTCAAGTGTTAGTGTTCTGTCCCCACTCAAAGTACCTTGTTTTTACTTATCTGAGTACAGCTTGCACCCCACTATCCAAACAGAAGGGAAGCCCCATGAGGGAAAGACTTTTTCTGTCTCTGTACTCTCTTCACCTAGCTCAGCGCTTTGCACTGTTGTTATTCAGTAGTTTCAGTGATGTCCTGCTCTTCATGACTACATTTGGGATTTTCTTGGCAAAGTAGGGTTTACCATTTCCTTCTCCAGTATGTTTTACAGATGAGGAAACTGAGGCAAACAATATCTACTTGTAGTTCTTTGACAAAGGGTTTTTATTAAATACTAAGTACCGTGCTAAGCACTGGAAATACAAAGAAGGAACAAAAACAGTCCCTGCCCTGAAGCAACTTATACTCAAACTGGGAAGGCAACATGCATACATATACATACATAAACCTCTTAATACATACATGTATTAAGAGGTTTAACAATTTTTTTGGTCTGTTTCTTCTTTTACAATATAACTCATATGGAAATATGTTTTATACAATTGCACATATATAACCCATATCAAACTGCTTACTCTCTTAGGGAGGGAGTAGGTGAGGGAGGAGGGAAGAAAATTTGGAACTCAAAATTTTTTAGTGAATGTTTAAAAATGTCTTTACATATGATGGGGAAAAATACTATAAAACAGAAAGCTTAAACATATGTGTGTATAAATATATATATATATATACACACAAAGATATGAGGTAGCCTTAGAAACTAAGGCTAGATACAAAGTAGCCTTAGAGACTAAGGTTCTAGGAAGATAAAACACTCAGCAAAGTTCTCTTGGGGAAGGTGATGCTTGAGTCTGTCTTAATGGAAGCCAGAGACTAGAAGGAGTAGCAGTGAGGAGGAAAAGCATCCCAGATATGGGGAACAGCCAGTGCAAACGGTGTAGGGATGGGAGCTGGAGAGTCATATTTAAGACCCATAGATTAATTACGTTGCAGAAGACAGAACAGAGAGAGGGGGGTGGTGAAGGGCTTCAAATGCCAAAGAGAAGAGTTCATATTTGATCCCTGAGGTAACAGGGAGCTCCCGGTGACTGAAAAGGTTGGAGAATGAAACACTAGAAGAGGTGTATATAAGGGATGTTGTAGAAATAGAGATGACAAAATATGGTAACTGATTGCATGTGTGGTAAGAGAGAGAAGCTGAGGGACGCAGAGGAGAGTGGATGGACGGTGGTATCCTCAACAATAATCAAGACATTCAGAAGAGGGAGGGTTTTGAGGGAAAGATAATGAGTTTTGTTTGGGGCATGTTGAATTTGAGGTGCCTATGGGACATACAGTTTGAAATGTCTAATAGGCAGGTCATGATGTGGGACTGGAGGTCGATAGAAGGAGACTAGGAGCAGATATATAGGTAATCATCTGTATGGGGCAGTTAGATGGCTTAGGAAGACGAGTTCAAATTGAGCCTCAGACACTTAGTAGCTGTGTGACTCTGGGCAAGTCACTTCACCCTGTTTGCCTCAGCTTCCTCATCTGTAAAATGAGCTGGAGAAGGAAATGGTGAATCACTCCAGTATCTCTGCTCAAGAAAACTCCATGGACGGTATGGTCCATGGGGTCATAAAGAGTTAGAGATGACTCAACAACAATAACCATTTGTGCAGAAACAATTTTGACAATATAGGCATAGGGTGGTTAAATAATACTTTGTTGTTCTTTCTGTCTTGGGTGTATAGAAGAATCAGAAAACCTTTATTAGGCAGAGGGGATAAATTGCTGAGATCCAGGCCTCAGTTTCTTGCTGCCAGTGGTTAGCTAAAAATTCTCCATCTAGAATTATTCAGATCAGGTCTGAGGTCTTTGAACTGTTGCTACTTTGGGGGTTTCTATGGGACCCCATTCCATCAATGTGAAAACTTCCTCTCCAAGTCTCAGTCACAAAAATAATGATTTGATACCTCTGATTTGTTATTTAAAACTTACTAATATGTTTCTGATTTCCCAAGAGGACTACTTGGCTGAGTCTCATTTCTAAAAGGTCTTCCTGGCCCAAAGATGGACTAATTGAATGAATGGATGTAAAAGCATTTACTATGCATTTATTATGTGCAAAGAATTGTGCTAAGTACTGAAAATACAGAGAAGCAAGATGGTCTCCACTTTGAGGGATCTCAAGTCAGTAAGCATTTATTAAGCAATTACTGTTTACAAGGCATTGTGCTCACATTCTGATGGGGGAGAGAACACACATGAGAGGTGGTTTCAGCTGCTCTACAAATTCTAAGTCCACAGATCTCAACTAGACTGAGTTCTGGTGACCACAGCAGATGAAAAAGGTAATTTGCTCAGCAAAGAAAAGGAGAAGCTGTGGGAAATTTGGGACAGGAACATATGTGGCTAGTGCTTTCATGTGGAACATTAGTAACACAACCTGAAGCCACTTGTATACTTATATAACAAAACCAAACTTATATAACAAATCCAAACCAAAGGTGGTAGATAGAGGCATGCAAATGGAATTATGGAGGAGAGGACCTCAGAGGAGTTTGGTGACTTCACAAGTCTTATTTAGAATAAATCCACTCTATTAATCCCAGGCTGCTTCCAGTCTCGCTTCCTTGCCTGGGCTGCCTTCCCAATTAGAAGGAGTGGTTCATAACAGGCACTGCACTTGTAGAAATGAACAGTTGAACCAAATTAGTCACAGAATCTGAGATTCTTAGTGTTGGAAAGGGACCAAGCAGACATCATGTAGTCTAACCTACCTGATTCAGGAATCCTTCCTGTAGCATTCCTGACCAACGGCCAGTTGGCCCTCAACATCTGCAGTGATGAAGGGGCTCACTACTTTCCAAAGACCATTCCATTGTTGGATGGTTTCCATTGCTAGAAACCTAAAACTTCCAAGTTTCGTCTTCCTTGCGTATACTACTCCCTATTTCAGGACATCCTCTTGAATACCTAAAGCCAGAAATCATACCTTTCCTAAATTTTTTCCAGAATGAACATTTGAAGGGGGGCAAGGTGGTGCAGTAAATAGAGCACCAGCCCTGGAGTCAGGAGAACTTGAGTTCAAACCCGACCTCAGACACTTAACACTTACTACCCGTGTGGCCTTGGACAAGTCACTTAACCCCGACTGCCCTGCTTTCCTTTTCCAAAAAGCAAACAAACGAAAAACCAGAATAAACATTGCTAATTCGGTTATCCGTTCAACATATCTATAGTTTAGGACCCTTGGGCACCCTGGTGACATTTTCTGAATGTCATTTTCAAAAACTACAGCATCCAGATCACATTGCGGACATCATCTTACAAGACCAGAAGACAATGAGATTTCCACCCCTCTAGACATGAACCTGATCCTGCTAAGATTGGATTGAGTCTTCTTTTTGTGGAAGGGCTATGTCACAGCTCTCTCATATTCTCCTCATGAGCAATTCAAACTCCTGTTGTCATCCATGAACTGCTGTCCATATCAGCTCTCTGACATCCTATATTTATGTAAATTATTTTAGGAACCCAAAGCTAGGATGTTCCATTGATTCCTTTTCTGTTGTTGTTCAGTTGTTTTAGTCATGTCTAATTCTTCGTGACACATTTGGGGTTTTCTTGGCAGAGTGATTTAACATTTCCTTTTCCAGCTTATTTTACAGATCAGAAAACGGAGGCAAACAGGGTTGAGTGACTTACCCAGGGTCACACCACTAGTAAGTGTCTGAGACCAGATTTGAATTCATGTCTTCCTGGCTCCATGCCTGGCCTCCTATATCCACTGTGCCATCTAGCTGCCCCGATTCCTGTTTAACTATAACTAATCATTTTTGCACCTAGGAAAAATGAAGATCTTGGCCCCATTCACGGTTGCTATTAGAGAGGTCAGTGAGGTTGGATAAGGAGATGAGGTCAAGGTAGAAAAATGTTCACCTCAGCGTGAACGGTCATCAAGTGGAAGAATCACAAACTACCCAATAGCTTTCTATTCTAACTAACTACTGCTACTGAGTGCTATGCTTATTTGTTTCCACGCTGAATACTGCAAGTATTGCCAGGGCAACCTAAATTTCAACATCCTGAGACAACACTCCAGTTGTTCCACCCTCGTTGCAGCATTGATCTTTGTTCTGTGATGTGGCAGAGTGGTAAGAGCATAAGTCACGGTGTCTGGTACAGAGGGCTCCAATCTCTACTCTGCCACTTATAAGCCATGACTCGGGGCCTCAATTTCCTGAACCATAATGGGAATTAGAGTACTAGGACTAATATGTGGACCTCACAGAGTTGTTGTAAGGAAAATGTTGTGTTTTGGCTCCATGAATGTAAGCTGTCATTAATCATCTTTTTAGTATTAGCCCAAGCATTCCAGTCTGTTGAGATCGCTGTGACAGAATCCTGATCCAAACCATTAGGCATCCCTTCCCTACTTAGTATTATAATGCACAAATAGACACCTTCTATGGCCTCCTCCAAGTCAACAATAAACACATGGGACAAGTCAGGATGATAAAGACGCTTCACATTACCAAAGGTTTGATATTTCCATGGGACAAATGTTACAGAGGAAAACCTTCAAATATGAAGTAGATCTCTGGTCTTGCAGGAGGCAGAATTTTTAGAGAACGGATCTGCCCAAGAATGGCTAGCACTGGAGAAAGGGGACGCCCATATGACATAAAATTTTTATCTGGACACTGAGTTAGGCAGCTAGCCCTTCAGCTAATTTTCCATCCTTTCATTAGGGAGAAGACTGGATTTTTTGGAAGTCACGGATTTCTCATGTCACCTCAATAGCTCTGAAACGAGCTCGTCTCTCAGGGCCCAGTCCTGCCCTTGGCAACCTGCACAATGCCCAGCTCTGAGAGGCTGAGTGGGAGCCCCTCTGTGCCAACTCTCTCTTTATCTGCAGAAAACAAAAAGCCTGAAATGGCTGCAATGGAGCCAAAGGGCCATGTGAGCAGCAAGGAGACAAATCTGGAACAGCAAAAAGAAACCAAGAGCGTAGCAAGGGAAATGCTTGTCTCTGGCCCCAGCTGTTTTGACAGCATCGCATCCTACTCTAGTTTCGAAGAGAAGTGCTTTTCTCCCCTCTTGTGTGGGAAAGAAAGAAAGAAAACTATCAGACACACTCAGAAAAAAGTCCTTCCTGTTTCACTTTCTATACAGAAGTTTGGTTTGAATTTTATGAAAATCACCAAGCAGAGCAATCATGTCTTTTGGGGGATACTTTGCTTTATTTGTTTTCATTTATTCTGGAAAAGTGCCATTTTAAAAAGCGTTCCCCTCTCATGTGAGAGACATCCTTTCCTACGGCTCTGCTTCCTTAACGCCCTTGTAAAACTCTGGACCCCCCAACTCCCTTCTTTTCAGCTCTCATTTATGTCATCTTCAACTATGAAGCTTGACCTGTTGTCTTCCTCTCCCTTCCCCCTTCAGAGGGCAAGGGCTGTCTCTGGGCTCATATTTGGTGTCCCCAAAATCTTGGTGTAGTTGAAAGCTTTAACAGCTCTTAAACAGCCTTTATATAGTCACTTATCATTAAAACTATTAAGTAGCTTTAATAGCCATTAAAGCTTACAACTGAGCCAAGACTTTCGGGACACTCTGTGTTCTATTCCCAATGCTGAGCACAGTGAGCACACAGGAAGCGCTTAATAAATGTGTGCCACCTAGCCTGACCAACACAGAATGCAGCAGGCCTGCACAACTTGTGGCCGGTGGCTATGCAGATCTGGAATACAGCACAGAGATTATACTTCTAGCTATGCAATCCAAGACTATTTCCTTCTATTTAAGCCTTCCTGAGATTGTGCAATGTGGCCTGACGTGACTCTGAGTTCTTAAAGGCTCTGCCATGGAAGCCCAAAGTCTAGAAGGTCCTGCTGAGCTTAAGAAGCTTCAAATAAAACCCCAGAGAGGGACGCCAATCTATCTTCTGAAACTCCTCAAGGCTCACAGTCTTGGTGTTATATTTTACCCCTCACTCTCACTCCACGTGCACAATCAGTCCGATAACTGCACCCCACTAACTTGGTGACCTCCAGCAGAGTCCTGTTCCCTTGAGGATTAATATAAAACCTTATGTTTGGCTTTCAAAACTCTCCATAACCTGGCCCCTTCCTACATGTCTCCATCTCCTCTGTCATCCAGGAGCATTGGCCTGGAGGTTCCATGGAGTTCCAGCATACTCCATCTACTGAATCCATGGATTTTCACTGACTGTCCCCAATGCCTGGAACTATCTTCCCTACTCCCGTGGACCTCTCCCTGGCTGCCTTTAGGTCTCAGCTAAAGTCCCTGCTTCTGCAAAATGCCTTTGCCAGCTGTCCCCTTTATCCATATAGATCTCGCTTGTACACAGCTTTTTGAATGTCATCTCCCCCATTAGATGGTGAGATCCTTGGAGGGAAAGATGATTTCTTGCCTTTCTTTGTATCCCCAGAGTTCAGCATATTAACAGGCAATAATGTTTGCCAACTTGATTTCACTGACCAAATCCCATTATTTCTGCCTCCAAAACAGCTCTCGTGTCTGTCATCTTACCACTCCCTGCAGCCACATTCAGACCCTCATCACCTTCACCTGGACTGTATTACTGTATTGTATAGCATAAAATAATATAAAGCAGGGGTGGGCAACCTGCAGCCTCCAGGCCACATGTGGCTCTCTAGGTCCTCAGTGCGGCCCTTTGACTGAATCAAAGCTACATAGAACAAATCCCCTTAATAAAATGATTTGTTCTATAAAACTTGGACTCAATCAAAAAGCCGTACCCAAGGGCCTAGAAGGCCACACGTGGCCTCAAGGCCATAGGTTCCCCACCCCTGGGGACTGTGTTCAGGAAATTCGCAGAAGACACCAAACTGGAAGACAGGATACAAATTCGGGATGATCATCAATGGTTACAAGTGCTCCAATGGGCCAGGGAATGGGAACTTACTGTGTCACCAATTTTTAGGTCTCCACATTTCCTCTGACCTGGATAGGACAAACCATCTTGGCAGGTGGCTGTGAAGGTGAGGCCAAGATCCTCGGGATTATCCCAGACGGATAGCTCCACTTTGGACCTGATGCTCTGAAAAGGAAGAAGAAAAATGAAACACAACCAAGTTAGCAGCAGGGAAAAGAATGAAGTTATCTCGCTGTCACATTCCCTATTCCTGCCATGTCTTTTCCCAGGGTCTTGAGAAGCTAAATTCCACCTGCAGTGCTAGGTGGCGCCAGAGTGCACAGAGCTCCAGGCCTGGAGTCAGGAAGACTCTCTTTCTGAGTTCAAATCTGACTCCCAACACTTACTGGAGGTATGACCTTAGGCAACTGTTAGCCTCAGTTTTCTCATCTGTAAAATGAGCCAGAGAAGGAAATGGCAAATCATTCCCGTTTCTCTGCCAAGACAACCCCAAATAGGGTCATGGAGAGTCAGACAATTGAAAAATGACTGAGCGGGGGGCGGCTAGGTGGTGCAGTGAATAGAGCACCGGCCCTGGAGTCAGGAGTACCTGAGTTCAAATCCGGCCTCAGACACTTAACACAAAAACTAGCTGTGTGACCTTGAGCAAGTCACTTAACCCCAACTGCTCTCCAAAAAAAAAAAATAAAAAATAAAGAATTCATACATGTATTTTAACCCCAATTGCCCTCCAAAAAGCAAAAAAAAAAAAAAAGGCTGAGCAACAAAAAAGACAGCCTTCCAGACCCAGCCGGGACAGCACCTTTCCCATTAAGGCTTCCCCTATCACCGAACCAGAGGGGCTTTTTCTTGGAAAGTCAGGTGGGTGATGCATCAGAAAGAGCCCTGACCCCGAGCCATAGCCTATGTCTGATGTTCACCAGCCAGGTGGCCTTAAACAAGTCACCTAATCTCTTTACACCTTAAGTTTCCTTATCTGGAAAAAAAAAAGCTGATAGATGCCCTCTCGAGCCACTTCAAATTCTGGATCTACGAGCCTAAGACTCCTTCTTTTATTTCTCATGATGCTTATACTTCCTGCTCTGTGTTAAATTTCTGTATTTGCAGCCATTTCAGTCGTATCTAACCCTTCATGATCCCATTTGGGGTTTTCTTGGCAGAGATACTGGAGAGGTTTTCTATTTCCTTCTCCAGCTCTTTTTAAAGATGAGGAAATTGAGGGAAACAGGGTTAAGTGACTTGTCCAGGGTCACACAGCTAGGAAGTGTCTGAAGATTAATTTGAATTCGGGAAAATGAGTCTTCCTGACTCCAGGCCTGATGCTCTATCCAATGGGCCACCTACTTGCCCCTTGTGTGCTCGTATTTTTCCTCATTGTACTATAATCTCTTTAAGGGCAGCAATCACCTTTCTATCTCCCTCTCTGCAAAAGAAGATTCCTTGAACACAGTATATTCTCAATATATTTTTCATTGAGTTTAAGTTCATCATGTGCTTCCTAAGCTCAAGGCTCATATCGCTCCTTCCAACCCCCAAACCCATATTCCAAGGAAAGAGACCAGCAACTTGGAATTCCTCTTCAGCAACCTGTTCTGAAAGCATCCACCCAATGAGAATGAAAAAGTAAGCCTCACTTGAGATGCAGAGATGTAGTCTAGGAGCCTCTCTCCCAAGTGCAAGGTAGGATGGGGAAATGGCTTCAGGGGGATACAAGTTCCACACAAATTATGAAATTTTATTCTGTATTCCTCAAAGATGAGAGAGAAAGCCCATGCCCTCAAACAGCTTACAATCTTGGGCGTTAAATATAACTGGGGAAAAAAACCTTAAAGATGAATATACTATATGAATGTGATGCAATACTATTGTGCTATAAGAAATGGGAAGGAGATGGACTTCATAATTACCTGGAAAGGCTTATACGAATTGATGCTGAGTGAGAAGAGCAGAACCAGGAAAAATTTGTGCACAGTCACAGATACATCATATGAGTGACAACCAACCTTGATAAACTGGACTCTTCTCAGTTAAAAGACAACTCTACAAGTCTCAGAATGGAGGGAGATACCTACACTCAGAGAAAGATCTTAGAAAAACCAGAGTTCAAATGGAGACTGAAGCAACACATGCTATTGTTCTTTTCTATGTTTGGTTTTGATTCTCTTTTTTCATTGCTCACTCCATTGGCTACAACACCTATACAACCAGACTATTGTACAATGTGAGTTTGCAGATCCTATACCTGATTGTATGCCACCATGGCGTCAATGGTGGGTAAGGAGAAGGGGGGAAAAAATCTGAAACTCAAGTAATTCTGGAACTGAATCTTGTAAACTAAAAGTAAACAAACAAGTCAATAAAAAATAAACGAATGAATGAATGAAAGAAATCAGAGGGAAAAAAAGATGAATATACTACCACTTGAAGTAGTACCAAATGTAATGTTTTATTAAGTACGATGGATCTTACGATTCAGTGCAGTAGCAAAAACCCTGTTTGCAGAGTCCGAGGATCCAAACTTAAATCCTGCTCTATTCTTTGATACCATAAAATTCAACACTCTGAATATGTGGTTGCACATCGCATTTCTGTTGCCATTTTAAACTTCCCTGACACATAACTTCAGTAGAGGGATGGCTGGAGCAAAGAGTGTGGAGGCTGCCATATTCTTGCGCTCATCATTCCCAAAGACTGGACCCACACAGAGCATCACCAACACTGAACTGGGGGATCCATCTTCCCACTCACCCAAATCGATCGTTGCTGTTTTCTGTCATCTTTTTTCATTTGCATGGTGCAAGATAAAAGCTAAGTTATTTCAACTCACATTTCTCTTTTTCTCTCTTACTATTAATTGATTTCAAGCAAGTTTTCATTAGGGTCATTTAAAGTTTTAAGATCTATGATTCTATGACCTTTTGGAGTAGCTAGGTGGCACAGTGAATAGACTGTGGAGGCTGGAGTTAGGAACTCATTTTTCTGAGTTTAAATCTAGACTCAGACAATTATTAACTGTGTGCTCCTGGGCAAGTCACAACCCTGTTTGCCTCAGTTCCTTATCTGTAAAATGAACTGGAGAAGAAAACGGCAAACCACTCCAGCTTGCCAAGAAAACCCCAAATGGGGGTCATGAAAAGTCAGACACATTGACCAACAAAAATGACCTTTTGTCTCAAAGACACCAAGGATAGTTGCTCTGATGTTGGAGCAGGGAGAGTTAACTAAACAACTCTGTGATACCAGAGCTCCTGTGGGTTGTGGGTTATAGAACTAGAGAGACTCATCATTTTTTTCAGGTTGAGACAAAAAGAAAACACAGTTGGGAAATGTCTACCACGGTAGTGTTCCAGTGATGTGACATTTTGAGGGAACTAGATGACCAGAGGGAGACATGCAAATTCTCTTTGAATTCTTGGCTTTCTTCCACATCAGCTCCAGGGCCACTCTCAGGTGACCTTTCTCAGTCTGTTCACTACGAGCACCTGCCCTTCTCAGGAAATCTTTCATCTTCTCTTTGTTCATTTTGCATGTAACCATGCATATATGCATTGTCTCTGCCACTAGAAAAGAAGCTCCTTGGGGGCAAACGGGGCTGGTTTGTGCTTTTCTTTGCATCCCCAGAACTTAGGATAGTGCCTGGTGCCTGATACCTAGCAGGTGCTCAAAAAAGAAAGGGATATTGAAGTTATACTGGGCTGGGGGAGAAGAGGTCTTCTAGGAAAATCTAGGAAAAAAGGCACTGTGGATTACCGAACGACAGGTCAGAAGATGACATAAGGAGGAAGCATAAGCCTTCACAGCAAGTGCCACTGCCTTCCCCATTTGGAGCTTCACATTTTAACAATCCTTTTCTCTATCATTTCCTTTCAGACATACTGCAGCCTCAGCTCCAAATCACTGTCATGGGGAGGCTAGCAGGAACATCCATACTCTTATTGGTTGTACATTCATTTTCAGTCCACTATTACTCTTCATGACTCCATTTGTTTTTTTTGTTTTTTTTTTGCCAAAGATACTAGAGCAATTTGCCATTTCCTTCTGCAGATCATTTTACAGATGAGCAGGAACAAGGAAACTTGAAGACAAAACAACTGTTTTCAAACTGTTCACACTCCTTTCTAACCTTTAAGAAGATGCTTCTTAGCATCATAGGACATCAGAGCTAGAAGGGACGGACCATAGATAAGAGTTTGGTGGCTCTGACTTCCTCATTCTACAGAAAGGGTCAAAAAATATTTTGGTGACCAAGAGAGATAAGGTCATATTGTTAGTTAGTGGCAGACCCAGGATTAGAACAGACCTCTCCAAGCTTCTCATTCTTTTCTCTTTTTCTTAGAGCCTGCTTCCTGCGAAGTCTCTAAGTACTATAGAAAAGACTACTTACACCATCAGCTGGAAACTTGGCTTTTATTCTAGAGGCTACTACTCTCTACAGTCCCCCTCTGCAAATCTTCCCCCATTAACTGTCAGAAATCACTGTTACAGAAGTCTTCTAAAATGATGTCTGGAAGACAACACCTTGGAACACAATTGATTTCATCAGGATGCAGAATAAGACATTTTTGTACACAGTGTAAGAATTTTTCATTTGATCATGAACATTAGTTATTGGGTTTCTTTTTTTCTCAATGGGAGAGTAGAAGGCTGAGGGAAGACAAAGTAGTAAGAAAGAAGGAGAGAAGAAAGACGATCACTGAAGCATCTTTTTAAAAAACTACAGAATGGGAGCAGCTAAGTGGTGCAGTGAATAGAGCATCAACCCTGGAGTCAGGAGGACCTGGGTTCAAATCCAGCCTCAGACACTTAACACTTAATAGCTGTGTGACCTTGGGCAAGTCACTTAACCCCAATTGCCCTGTCTTCCTCCATCCCAACAAAAAACACAACTACAAAATGGAAAGAAGGCTAGAAAGAAGTATTGACAAGCAGGACAGCTTTGAAAGTTACAGGCTAAATATATTACATGCTAAAAAGAAATGCAAGCTGAATACATGTGTATGACTATATCAAATTGCTTGCTCTCTCTCAGGGATAGGAAAGGGAAGGGAAAGAGAGAAAGAATTTGGAACTCAAAAAAATTTTTTTAATGTAAAATAGTATTTTTACATATAATTGAGAAAAATAAAATATCCAAAAGATAAAGAAATGCAAAGTGTACATGACAGAGACCTGCAGTTGTGTGCACAGTCCTCTTTTTCTCTCCCACTCTTTAAATGGAAATGAGCACTTTATTTAGTGTTTATTAAATTGAAAATAAAAATAAATAAATAGATTTGTTTAAAAAAAAAAAGTCTAGGATGAGGTCATATGGCTGAAGAGATAGAGCCATGGTCAAGTTATGGTGATAAATATTTGTTGAGCTGCCTAATGGATGACCAGCACTATACGAGGTGCTGTGTGTGTGTCTGTGTACGTATGTCGGTGTCTCTGTCTGTGCCTGTGCTTGTGTCTCTGTCTGTCTGTGCCTCTGTCTGTGTCTCTGTCTGTGTCTGTATGAGGAATGGGGCTGGAATACCAAAGAGGTAGAAGATAAAGCTCAATGTCAGGTTCACCTAAGCAACTCCTCTATTGTAGGGGGCAGGCATCCTAAAGAATTTAAGTGTGATAACATACCAATCAATCTACCAAAAATTTACTTTATAGAACTAGAAAAAATAGTGACAAAATTCATTTGGAAAAACAAAAAGTCCAGAATATCAAGGCAACTAATGAAAAGAAATGTTAGGGAAGGAGGCCGATCCGTACCAGATTTTAATCTCTATTATAAAGCAGCGGTCCTGAAAACTGC
>CM053596.1:255723363-255750203 GCA_028646575.1 Pseudocheirus occidentalis
AAGGGGAGAAAAATCTATAACTGAAGTGACTATGGAACAGAATCTTGTAACCTAAAAGTGAACAAACAAGTTAATTTTTTAAAAAATAATAATAAAAAAGAAAAAAAAAAACTCCCCAAACCTGAAAGTACTATAGAAATAGCAGCCATTGTTATAATTGCGACCATTTAATGTTTAATGCCATGATTAACAATGCATCCTTTGAAAAGATTTCAAACTGTACCCAGAAGTTAAGCTTATCTTGCTGAGTAGGACAGTGGGTAAAAAACCTAGTCCACTCTTGGCCTTGGCTGTGCACGTGAATTAAAGCAGGTACAATTCTCTTAGATGCCCCCAAGATTCTGATTATACAAAACCTGGTAGGAAAAATGCAGAAATTTTTTAACAGAAATAGATTCTTTACCAATTGAGGTTTGGAATGAAGAAAAAGTCAAGGTATTCAGATTCCCTTTAATCCAAAGAACCAAGAAAACTTTTCTGAGGCTCAAAATTTAGGAGAAAACCAAAGATGTGCTTTCAATGGTATGGAGAGCTCCCAATGCAGATTAACACCTTTTATGCAATTTGTTTTCTTGAGAGAGTTGCACAGGGCACTGAAAAGTCAGGTGACTTCCCCAGAATCCCATAGTCAGCGTGTGTCAGAAATGTGATTTGAACTCAGGTCTTCCTCACTTAAAGCTCAGCTCTGTATCTGCCTGTCAGACTTATGGAGGTCAAAATGGCGCATCTGGACCTTGGTATTGCTCTGAATTACATCACTAGCCTGCTGAGGGTAGGCAGAAGAACAGAGAGAGCAGCAGGTTCTTCCTCTAGCTCCCCAAGTCACTTCCAGAAAGCTTAATCTGCATTTGAGATCCTAGGTTTCTTACTGAAAGTGATATTTCTGTGACAGACTGAATATACAATTCATACCAGCTGTTTTTTCCCCCAAACCTCCCAGTTCCAGTCACCCTGAAACTGTTTAGCCTCCACATCATCATTAGCTCCAAGGACAAACAGCAGCTTGCTATTCAAGTAACTCCTGCCAGGCTCATCTCTAAAAGAAATACCCAGACAAGAGGTCTTATCCATCAAGGGTCTTGGAGGAAGTGATGGTCAAGATGTCATAGGTTTAAAGGCTGCTGTGTGGTGGGTCAGTTTAGGACACATCTGTAGCAGTCTAAAGTCAGTCCAACCGTGAGCATGGGTGGAAACAGACTTCATGGTAATAACAAAAGGACAGAAAAACATTCACTTGGGCTAAAATATAACATGGTCTCCAACATTACCCTCAATATCAACTACTTGCCTAATCCTCTGATCTTAAGGAAAAAATCCCTAGTGATGTTTCGTTAAACAATGACTTCCTTTTGTGAATTCCATTCAATGACCTACATAGCTATATTTATGTCTGTCTGTCTGTGCATTCGTGTGTCCCACAGCTTAGATCTGAAGAAAAGACATTCATTGTTGCCACTAGTAAATACACTAAAGAGTTTCACAATCCTTCGGTCATTACTTGGCACTTTCTGAGTTTAAAGACTGGTCACACTGTAAGAAAAATTATATATGTAAATCAAAGTACTGAATTAAAGATTTTGCCCTTCATGAAAGAGGAGAGATTTGGAGCCTGCCAAAACAAACTCCAAATACAGCCCTTTCTCTCTCCCCACAACCCAGCCAAAGGCCACAACCATTTTCTCCATTACATTGACTCCAACAAAAATGTTTTTAAAATATCTCAATAAATCACTTTCCAGCAACTGAGCCGAGAGGTAAGAGACTACACCCATACTTAGTCACGAATGTGTAAGTCACTACCAAATGCACTGCAAAGCTTCTTAGGCATGAAAGGAGCACATGGGTATAAACAGTCCAGCTCAGAGTACCCCAGTTTAATCTGAGGGTAGAAGGGAACAATCAGCAAAAGAGTAATGAAAGAGCAGAATAACAGAAATGGGAGAGTGAGAAGGGATTTTAGAGTCTGTCCAGCTCAATGCTCTCATTGCACAGGGCAGCCAAGGGAGGCCACAGACGTAAGGACATTAGACCTAGGTCCCACAGCTATGGAGCTCAAGAGCCAGATTTCATCTCAGCCTCTGACTCTGCACCACACTGTCACTTTCTGAGCACTATACTTCTGCATAGTTGGAGTTTAGAATATAAACAGACATCGAAACACACGTGTATACGTATACACAAACATACAGGATGCTGCTGTGCCACCTGAAAAAGTACAAAGGTGCATTCAGCATCAGGATTTCCCTTTAGGGAGATCAAGAGCAGAAAAAGATAGGTATGTTGAGGCAGCCTAGAGTAAGCATAAGAGCAATGAATTTGGAACTAAAGATCTGGGTTCAAATCCTAGCTCTTTTACTTGTTACCATGGGAGTGTAAATATATCACTTAAGTACTATGAATCTTTATTTCTTCATTTTTAAAATGAGGGTATTGGACAAGATGTTCCTACTGGCTATAAATCTACATATATTGAGCACATTTACACACACACACACACACACACACACACACTGAATTTCACTCCAAGTATTTTGCAGCTTCACATTTATGCATTTATTACCACTCATCAAAACCACCACTGAATTTCTATAGTCTGCCAAGCCACTATTAATAGATAATATGTGAGCCATCCTCGAATTATGGCTGAGTTGCATATATGAGTTCATCTGTAAGTTGGCTGTTTGGAGCTCAGCTTCCCAAAGAAATAAAGTGGTAGCTGGGATGCCCTTGGAAGCCCACTCAACCCACGATGCAGCTGAACTACAGCACTATGGAATCTAACACTGTAGCCTCTGACTTTTCAGTGGTTGGAAATACATGGCTAAATCCAAAAGGGAAGGCAGTGAGATGGTATAATGGATAGAGTTCTGGCCTTGGAATCAATAAAACTCGAGTACCTCAGCCACTTACTAGATATGTGACCGTGAGAAAGTCACTTAATCTCTCTCAGGCTCAAGCAAAAATGAAAGATTTGATTCAATGGCAATCATTAATTAAATACCTATTATGTAAAACAACACTGTACTGGACTATGAATATACAAATCCAAAATCCAAAACAACATCATGGCTAGCCTCAAAGAGCTTACATTCTTCTTGGGAAATACAACATTCACAAAATAGGTAAATATACTATGAGAAGCATCAGAGCACTAGCAATTGAGGGTGGGGAAATGGGGGTGGCCAGAAAACGTTTTGCAGAGAAAGTGGCATTTGAGCTGAGCCATAAAAGAAGCTAAAGATTTTAAGAGGCAGAGATGAAGAGAGAGTATGTTCTAAGTGTGGGAGATAGCTTACAGAAATAGAGATAGGAGGCTCAGTTAGAGTAGCAGGTATGAATCCAGTTTGGCTGGAACACAGCCTTGGACACAGAGGACATCACTCCAAGCATTTTGTAACTTCCCAGTTCTGCAATTAATATTCATCAAAACTGCCACTAGATTCCTACAGTCCTCCAAGCCATTGCTAAGAGAGAGTGTGGGCTAACTTCAGCTTGTGAATGAGCTACTTACAGCCTCTTTCATATACGGGAGTCAGATAAAAGATGTCTGGACAGCCATCCTGGGGAAGGCTTGAAGTGCTATGTATAGGAGTTTGCTTTATCTTGGGTGGGTGGGGGGGATAAGGAAATTAAATAGGGAAGTGCTGCTGTGGTCAAGCCCACACCTTGGGAAGATTAGTTTAGCAACATGTAGAGAAAGGGTTGAGAGCAGAGAGCAGAAGCAGAAGGACCACTTGGGAGGCTATTGCAATAGTCCAGTTGTAATTGTCCAATGGGTTTATAATGAGGCCACCCAACTGGTTTGGAGGCCAGCTGAGTGGCTGGAAGGAGACAGATATGGGATGTTATGGAGGTGAAATCAGTAAGAGCTGGCAATTTATCGGAAGCTGATAGTGAAGGAGAGAAAAAAATCTAGAAAGATTTGGAGGTCGCCACCTTGGACAATTAAGGATGGTGAAAGAAATAGAGAACTATGGGAAAGGATAGGTTTAAAGGGAAGAAAGAGTGATTCCAATTTTGGACCCAGGAATTTCTTACTGTGCCACATACCCTGATCAATTGTCACATAGCAAAGTCAGAGAAATCTCAGAGGGCAGGGCAGGGAAAACAACATTCTTCTGGTTGCTCTGACTAATGGTTACTGCTGGCATCTTTGGTTTGGAAGAGGGAATCAATGGTGCTACTTCCAGAGGTTCTGTGGCTTTCCTAGGGTTCTTTTTCATTTGCTTATTTTTACTGCCTTCTATTGTTTTAATTTTCAATTTAATTCAATATAGGGCTCTGGCCTAGCTCCCGAGGGAAATATAAGACAGTCCCTGGCTAACAGTATAGTGAGGGACACCAAACTATGATTCCAATACACTAAACATGGTACAGAATTGTACAAAAAGGCACAAGAGAGGGACAAGTCAAATGCTCGGCAAAGCCCAAGGAAAGACAAGCCATTCTTGGCAAGGGACCAAATTCTCCCTCTTCCTGTGGAGAAGGGCTTAAGGCTGAACTTCCTCTTGGTTTCAGAAATTCAAGTCTGCGCATTAGACCAGTGTTTGTAACTCAGAACAGTCAGGTGGTCGCTTCTGCTGCTTCCTGATGCTCCACAGGCAAACAGACAAACAGATGTAGGAGATAGATGGAGGGAAAGAGGGAGACCAATAGAGAGGAGCCGTAGGGAAGGAAAGAAGGATTACAGGAGGAGCAAATGAGAAATATTTATATCTGTTTTGCAATATAGAAAACCACTTCCTAGCTAAAAGCCTAAGGCTCTAAAGGGAAGTTCAAAGGTTCCTGTTAGATTTGATAAAGGTCAGTCTTCCAAATTTGGCTCCAGAGAAGAAAAAAAATACATCTTCCTCCCTTCAGTGCAGGGTTAGGGGACTATAAGTGTGAAATGTTCTATATATTGTCAGACAGAGTCAGTGTGTTTGTTTTGCTAACATAATGAGTTTTCTTAAAAATCAATTTAAAATATTTGTTACAAGGGATAACTTGTTGAGTATGGAAAGAAGTGGGATATGTTCATAAATATGTTTTGATATACAACAGCATCATTAAAAAAATTAAGGGTAGGGGGCGGCTAGGTGGCACAGTGAATAGAGGACCAGATCTGGAGTCAGGAAGACCTGAGTTCAAATCTGGCCTCAGACACTTAACACTTACTAGCTATGTGACCTTGGGGAAGTCACCTAACCCCAAATGGCCTGCCTTCCCCCCTCCAAAAAGCAAAGAAAAAAAATTAAGGGTAAAAAAAAAACTGAAAAACAAGGGTCAAGTCTTGCCCTCAGAAATGGAAGTATTATGTCACTAAACATGCCTGTGGCTGGCTGACTCAGCTGGCTAAGTCTTAGTGTTAATAAAGTCAAGGATTTGTCTTGGAACTCCAATGTAGTCTGTTTACCTCCATAACCCCAGATTGTACCTCTAAACCCAGTCAGCTAGTCTCTGTTGGCCCTGGTTAAAGGCTGAGCATGCAGACTGGATCCTTCATTGCTCCTACAGAAAAAACTAACAGTTGCTGCTGACAGTTGATGAACATCATTATTGTGTATGAAGAACCAGTTTCCTGCACATGAGTGTACATGTTGAACATGTCAAACCAGAGTTATTGGTGCTTCAAAAGGATACCTTACATTTTCTTCCTAACCTTGCTAATTATAATTATGGGTGTATCCAGCCTATTCCCTGGAGAAGAAAGTCAAATAACCCATTTTGATGGCTGTGTATTTCTGCAGAGAATTAGAAGCCTCAGAGCAGGACACAGATTTCCTCTAACCTAGGAACTTTAAAAAAAATTTCTCTTATTCTCATATTATTTATCTTTTTTATTTTATATGTTTTATATTTATCTTATTATCTTATACAATAAGTATTTATTCCCCACCCACCCACTGAACAGAAAAAGAGTACACTGGAAACAAATATGCCTAGTCAAGCAAAACAAATCTGTCTATCAGCCAGGCCCAAAGAAACATCTCACTGTGCCCCTCGAGTTCTCCACTCTCTGGTAGGAGGTGGGCAGCCTGCTCCATCGCGGATGCTCTGCGCTTGTGCTTGGCCACTGTATTGGCCAGCTTTCTCCAATCAAGCTGCTTTTCTGTGCAATGTTGCTATTGTATAAATTATTCTCCTGGCTTTGCACACTTTAATACTTTCCATCAGTTCATACGGTTCTTTCCCAAGCTTTTATGGAACTATTCTTTCTGTCATTACTTGGAGACATTTTTGGGACTTTGGAGAACTTGGAGAAAACCTTGGGCAGCAAGGTGGTGCATTGGATAGAGCTCTGGGCCTTGGGGGTCAGGAAGACTCATCTTTCTAAGTTCTAAAATGGCCTCAGACATTTACTAGCTGTGTGACCCTGGGCAAGTCACTTTACCCTCTTTGCCTCAGTTTCCTGAAAAATGAGCTGGAGAAGGAAATGGCAAACATCTCCAGTATCTGCCAAGAAAATCCCAAATGGGATCACCAAGATTGGGACCCAATTAAACAGCAACAAATCATCTTTGAGTTTAGGACTAGTGGTACTCTTGGAATTCTTTAGGAGGGAATTTCTCCAGGATCTTGATAGTCAATTGAAGACTAAGAAGTGGAATTTCCAGATCATACCAAGACCCTTGACCTTTCTCCCAGTTCAGAATTCTAGCCCCTATGCAACCTGTGAAGTCACCAGGCGACAACACCAGCCTTTACTGGTCTGGTCCATCCTGTTAAAGTTCTGGGTTATGATCATTTCTTGGTTTAATCATGCTCAGGGCCTTTTATTGTTTTGTTCCTCTTTCTCAGCAGACAAGTCAAAGAAGCATGGAGTTGGTCAATAAGGACCTACTATGTGCCAGGCCCTATGCTAAGCACTGGAGATACAAAGAAAGGTAAAACTCATCTCTGCCCTCAAGGAGCTCACAGTCTAACGGAAATAGTCCTGAATTTAGAGACAGAAAACCTGGCTTCAAAACCTGAGCTCTGACGCCCCTGAATAACCTTAGGCAAGTCAAAACTCCTGAACTATTAAATGAGGGAGTTAGCACAGGTGAAACTGAAGGTCCTTTGCACCCCTGCATCTGTGATCCTGTGAACTGCAGAAGAAACAGCATTAGAGTTCCACTGGGGAATGAAATGACCTCTCCCCAAGGACACGGCTAGAAACCTTTTTACTTAACACAGGTGGAAGAATTTTGCTGATACAGCTCTTTAGTACAACTCTACAAGAGGATTTATTTTATAAAAATTGATTCCCAAGTATCCCAGGCCCATTTAAATTGATGGGTTGGAGTCTTCTGGTCATATCATCACTGAAGTTTCCTCTGACAAAAAGGTGGGAGAGAGGGGGCAGATGAACTCTGTAGCCCTATGAGGCCAAACCTCTGGCTAGAGAAACTGTTTGAAAAAAAAAAAAAAAGCACTAACATCCTTCTCTGGCATGATGGGCAAACTTAGACTCCACTCCAAATATTCATGTGGACTCTTCAGACCTGACCTGTGGTAGAGACTTCAGAGTCTGTACTGGTCTGGTCAGCCCCAACTGGACACACCATACCTTGACTCCAAACAACGCAGGGATGTCACTTCAGTCTTCTTCGAGAATGAAGGACAACCAGCACCAACAACTCATTTCAGTTCTATAGTAATATCCCATGTGGCTGTTTGGGTCCCATGGTACTCACAAAGAAGTCTACTCGTCACACAATGTGCCCAAGCTATACCTAAATGGCTTCTATGGGAAAAGGCAGGTTGAATTACAACTCAGGGTTCCAGGAACACAGCATTCCCTTCCTTCCTGCTCCATCCTGAACAGAGGGACTGAGCAGGTTCTCAAAGGAGTATGGAGGGGAAAGAATAGGAGCCCCAGGTTCATTGCTAAATCATGCCACCTGAGATGAGGGCAAGTATTTGTTGCTCTAGGTATACACTTCTACTCACTGAACTCTATTGGTGATGGAAGTATTATTATCCCATTTTACAGATGAGGTCCAGCAAGGTTGTTGTGTCAGTCAGAAGCTGAATTCAACTTGTTAATTCCTTTAATAAAAAGGCAACCAATTTTTTAAAATTTAAATTAAATAATTAATTTTTACCAATTACATACAAAACAAATCTTAGCATTCTTTTTTTTTCTTTAATTTGAGCTCTATATTCTCTCTCTTTTCTTCTCCCTGCCGCGTTGAGAAGGCAGGCAAGACAATGACTTTTCCAAGGCAGTCATTCATGGGGACTTATGAAATAGGAAAGAGAATATTTGTAATAGTTTGACAAAACTGATTTTGGAACTAAAAGCTCTGGATCTGAATCCTGGCTATTTCTTATTCCCTGTGTGACCTTAGGCAAGTCACTTCTCTTTGTGCCTCAGTTTCCTCATCTGCAAATTGACGGAATTAAACTAAACACTAAATTTCCCTGATACTCTATGCTCTTATAAAAAGGTTAGGCATAAATCAAGAACTGTCCTGTAACATATGCTGCAAAACCTCAATTTAAAAGACCTTCTCAAGCCCCATCTAAAAGGATTTCAGGGGTAGCTAGGTAGTGCAGTGAATAGAGCACCAATCCTGGAGTTAGGAGGACCAGAGTTCAAATCTGACCTCAGACCCTTGAAACACTTACTAATTGTGTGACCTTGGGCGAGTCACTGAACCCCAATTGCCTTATTTTCCCCCCCTCAAAAAAAAAAAATGAAAGGATTTAATTTTTAAAAGACTGGAAAGAAATATGGAGAGTAAGTGATTGATAGGTGGTGATTATTCTTTATGAGATAAGATAATTTTTAACCTAAAATTTTTAACACTTCAAACAGAAGTTCAATTTTGCTGATATCTACTCTGGGTTCATAATGAACTATTTGTAAAGGAGAAATAAAAGGATTTCATTACAACACAGTGTTGAGTGTGGACCCCTTTCCCCAAGCCTGCCAGGCTGGAGCAATTCTCTTCTCCTATCATGAACCTACAGCATTGCTATTCCCTCTCTCCCTGGTTCAGCCTTCTTGCCTCTGGGGCAGGTAGGAGGGGCAGGACGGCACATCTGGAAACAACAGCTGGCTCAGGGTAAAAGAAAGGTGCGGAGACACACATGGAGCCAAATAGTGTCTTTTCTCTCCTCCCTACTGTGAGAAGTCACAAGAATCTCTCTTCTTTTCTCGAGATCAGTGACAGGATTACCCCTCGAGACAGGACACGCTTGGACAGGCCCAGCTCCTCCTCAGGATACCCTGTCTGAGCCAGTGCCCCAAGGGCTCTCCCAGCCATAACGGGCATGTGAATCAAGATTCCAGAAAGCAAAACTGTCCCTAAAAGTTCAGGAAAGAGACAAGCATTGATAGGCACCTGCCATGGGCCAGGCAGGCGCTGTGCTAAGTGCTTACAAATATCTCTCGTTGGACCCTCACAAGAACTCTGGGAGGCTGGTGCTCTCATTATCTTCATTGCACAGCAGAGAAAACTGAGCCTGGCAGAGGTTAAGAGACTTACAATATGTGGGAGGCAGGATTTGAACTCAGGTCTTCCTGACTCCAGGCCCAGAACTTTAACCACTGACAGCTGAGGCCCTCCAAAACAGACTTCTTCACAATGGATCAGACTACAACAGTTCATTTATTTCATTATTACAAAATGCTCACAACTGTGGAAA
Organism: Pseudocheirus occidentalis; assembly: GCA_028646575.1. NCBI lineage: Eukaryota > Metazoa > Chordata > Mammalia > Diprotodontia > Pseudocheiridae > Pseudocheirus > Pseudocheirus occidentalis. The sequence continues at coordinate 255,732,982 of CM053596.1, forward strand.
TAGCAATGGTTCTAAAGTCAGAGGGTCTGGGTTCAAATCCTGTCTCTTGACACTATCTTTGTGGCCAAGTTGCTTAACCTCCCTGATCTTCAGTTTTCTCCTCTGTAAAATGAGAATTAAATGGACTCTAACTAAGGTTCTTCCAGCTCTAGACCTACATACATTACTCATTGAACTCTATTGGTAATAGAAATATTATTGTCCCATTTTACAGATGACATCCAGCTTTGGTCACCTAGTTAAGTGTCAGAGCCACAATTGTAATCTAGAGCTCATGATTCCCAGTCCACTATCCTTTTTTTTTTTAATTCTTAAATTGATTGTTTACTTTTAGTTTACAAGATTCAGTTCCAGAATCCCTTGAGTTTAAAATGTTATCCCCTCCCTCTCCCCACCCCTCATGGTGGCATGCAATCAAGTACTGGATCTGCAAATACTTTCACATTGGACATTAGTCCGGTTGTATAAGAAGGGTTGTAACCAATGGAGTGAACAATGGGAAAAAAAGAAACAAAACGAAACATGGAAAAGAAAGAGAGCAGGTAGTTTGCTTCAGTCTCCAGTCTAGATCTTTCTCTGAATGTAGACCTCTCCTTCCCTCCTGAGACTTGTAGAGTTGTCTTATAACCTAATGTTGCTGAGAAGAGCCCAGTTTATCAAGGCTGGTCATCACACATATGTTGTGTGTCATTGTGTACGAATTTCTCCTGACTCCCAGTCCACTATTCTTTCTACTACACAGGAGGCAGAAATGAATAGAATGGGAGAGGAGAAACATTTGGAGAACCTGTTACCTAACTTAATGATATGCCCATTTCTCTAGTTACAAGGAGTGTGTTTTTCTTTTTTCATGGAGGGAATGGAGGAAAGTTAGTAATAGTGTCATTGGCAGAGAAAGGGTCACTGAGGCAGACCAGTAGCATCCCTTTGAAATTAACATGTTGGATTTATTATGTGCTTCTTTTCATAAAACAAACTGCATATAATAATGGAGATTCCTGGTTTCCCATGGAGCCTTTTTATTCCTGCTCTACATTGTATCTGAAAATCTCTCCATTTGGGTATTTGTCAAATCCACATAAAAATGTGAAGAGAAAGGAGGAGGAAGAAGGAGAATGAGGAACTTACATTGTACGCGTTCACAATCAGCTGGATGATATTTCTGGAGTCGGCGTGTAGAATCTCCACGGTAGTTCCAGGTATTAATGCTGTAAAATTCTTTAGAAAGGAAAAAAAATTAGTATGGGGGCTTTTTCTTCTCTGCAGGTCTCTCAAGGAAATAGAGGAGTGAGGTAGGGGATGATTTCTTCAAGTCACATGACTCTTTGAAACCACTTCATTAGTGACCGCCATTTTCCCTGCCAATATCTTCGTGCAATTCCACTTGCTATGTCTAAACACAGTTAAGGTTTATCAGAACACATTTCTCTTTTTGTTCAAAATCCAAATGGCAAACTTTCTTAGATCCTTAAGTGCCAGAGGTTGTCTTTTTGAGGACAACTCAAACAAATTGACATATACTACTCCCCGAAAGACCTCTGGATACCACTGAGTAAAATTTGGATGAAATGCTGGATTAAATCTGAAAGACAAGCCTTCTTCCTCTTATTGATTTATCTACCAATATCTAAGATAGAATCAAAGTTTCTAAAATTCTAATTCTAAAACTCTAAAATTCTAAAATCAAAATAAAGAAACATTCTAAATTCAGTGGGCTACATATCGCTTTCTCCCCATTTCCTTGATTAATGGAGGAGTAGTTAAAAGAAAGAATTTATGAAAAAACTGTTTGAATAATGTTTTTTAAACTCGTTTCGTTCAAGATGTCCAGAACAGAAAATAAGATCTGGAACCTTTTGGGGAAAACAGTGCTGAAGGAATAAACAGCCCAGACCCTGCTTTGAAAAGAAGCTATTCAGAGTTAAAGACCCACTGATAAGAAAGAAGGAAAAATTAAACCAGCCATATTAACTAAAGTTATGAAGGAGTGGGGAGGAAAGGAAGACTGTTTGCCTGGAAACCATGCTTTGTTTGGCTAAACTAGACCCATGATTCCATTAACATAGGGAACCCCAGGAGAGAAAGTTCCCTCTACCTGGGCAAGTGCCTTCAAATCTTGTAGAGTTTCTCAAGGACACCAAGAGATTTGCCATAGGAAATTAAGTAGAATGAGAAGGAAAAAATACTTGCACCATTATTTTTCACCGTTTAGGAACTTCTTAGAGCAAAATTGGGTGAGAGGAGGCAAGGACCCCAGGAAAAGGTTAAGTAGTGTTTTTATCAAAGATAATCACATTATTTCAGTTTTGACTACAGACTATTAAAAGCAGCAGAAAAATACATTTGGGCAAAAGGCGTTTTTCTCAGCTTCTAGACCCCCAGGTAAAGGGAAATGGTTCAGACATTAAAGGGTTAAGAGGGAGAAGTTGATGCAGCAAGTTGCTGTTCACTGGTTGCCTGGGAGCACAGGTTCCCTGGAGTTCTCATAACTTTTCAGGTTAAAGAATGTAAGGCTTCAGACCTGACTTGATTTCTGTTTGTTTAAATGAGTACCTGCTAAGTAATAAGAGGTTTCTACCTTCCACCTGGAAAGAGAAGGAAATATGAACGAAGAAGAAGAGTTAGAGAAGGGGGGGGAGAAGGAGAAAGAGCAGGTGTTGCCAGAGGGCAATCTTACCTCAGAGGTTCAACATGTCATAAGGAAAGACACTGGACAAAAAAATCCTTCCTCACCACGGAAAGCTCCTTTCTGTGAAATCCTACTTTACATCCCCCCCACCCAGTGGTTTCCTAAAGTCACTTCAATCACTCCAGAACACATCACACTTCTATACCACTTTAAATTACTAGCAATAGGACCTTCACTAAAGTACTCCCTCTTGAATCTCAGACTGCTCCTCTGGGGTAGACTATACTCAGGATGATTTCCTGGTAGAGCATGTGTTCCAGGTTAAGGACAAGGTTCCTCCTTCCTCTCAATTTCCCCTCAATACATAAGATAGGATTCTCCACACTCAACACTCAATCAATACTGCTGATTAATCTACCCCCCATTTTCACAATTTTAATCTCTTCTTCCCCCTCAAATCAAAATTGCCTCCCAATGTCAGGGAGCCCATGCCATTAACCCCTTTACCTTGTATAGCATGTAATGGTTCTTTGTCACAGCGAACATCAGGTGGATGTTGTTCTCTGCCAATTTCTCTCCAAGAAGAGCAAGTGATGGATAGTCCTAGGAATGAGACCCAGAAGGATTTGAGACTTTCCACAGCACTGGATTCTGGTGTCTACTTAGCAGTTTAATCTTTACTATGGAGACCACATTTTTTATAGGGTGAATTTCAGTCACCACCCACAGTTTATCAAGGATGAGGACATCCAGGAAACTCTTCAAAAGGGCAACCTCATTCTTCTTACAGTCTATGGGAGTCAATGGACCCAATGCAAAAACTCTCAAAGTGGGAAAGGAAATGATTTTGTTCTCCCATACAATGGACCGATATCTGCCTCTCTTTGACTTTCCCACACAGGCTTCTTCTCCAACATTAATGCCCCTCTTTTTAAAGTACATAATGATAAGCTTGGAGAGAACTCAACTAGATGGTGCAAGATTCCCTTCTGTCCACAGAAGTCTAATCAAGAAATATTTTAATTTAACAAATGGAAATAAAGGACATATAAAGAATGAGGGTATATGGAAGTCCAAGCACCTGCAGAGTTTGGAATAGAAGCCCAGCTGAGGCCTAGAGGCAGGGTCCAATGGACAATCAGGCTATTGCTATCATTGGTTCAGCCATTAAAAGAGAGGATAAGACACTGAGTCACAAAGAAAACTCAAAGAGCAACTACTGTGACCCCCTTACCATCTGCTTGGATGCAGTGTATTCATTGGCCTCATTCAGATGGCATTGCCCATCATGTGGCTGCACCAGGCCTCCCAATTTGCCATCCAGGGCAATGTGTGGCACATCATCTGATGTGAACACCAGCAAGTGAAGAGCTTCCTTCCGCCAACCAATTTTCTCCTGTAGGAAGAAAAGACAAATGAAAATTCCTGAGCCTACCTGGGTCCTTCTCAAGCCCATTCGTTGGTCATTAGTCAAGGTCCCTGACTTCTCTTCAAGGCCTCAAGGATGAATCAAAGTTGAGTGAATTGGCATGTCCATCCCAACCCATTTGTAAGAACATTGGGAAGCATTCCAAAGAGATGTGGGTGTAGAGAAACATCCTGGGCAGGGGAAGCTTGCATGAACATGGACAAGTCTCCAGGGAAGCACTTCTCCAGGTTGGCCAGTGAGCTTTCTCTGTGTAATGCCACACATTTTTCAAACCACTAAAAGTATTCCTGACCCTGACTTCCTTCCCTGAAATGCACTCTTGTAAATTACTTACTGTATTTACCCAACATGACTTCATTGGTTGTTGTTGATTCTTGTGACCCAACTGATTAGCCGGCCAATTATGGCCATTGAACTTCATCTCTCAGTCGTACTTATGACACTCTAAGTGGACCCAGGGAAATGTGAGGACATGATCCTAAGGAACTTTGACCTCTCAAGTCTCTGGACAGATATGCTGTCCAGTGCCCGAGCAAGTCCAGTTTATGGATGCGCATGACTACTAATGGAATTAAAGCATTTCAGCCAGCAAATTAAGCTTCTTTTCTTTTTTATTGCCTCATCATATGAAATTCTATTCTCAAGATCAGGAGGTTCCAACCTGGGATACTTGTCCCTACAAAAGTACAGCATTATTTGGTAAATAACTGTGTTATCCAATCGAAATATTCCAGAAATAGCAGTGTTATTGAAAAGAAAATGTAGACTGGACAAAAAACAACTTAAAAATGCTGTTAGGCACCAGATGTTTTCTTTATGAAAAACCAATCTCTTCACCCTATTTCATTTCATACATGTGTGGTAAAATCTAGAATTAATTTCCTTTCACATAGAAGAGAGGTAAGGAAAAATATGCTGGAAAATATGAAGTATGGAGATCAAAACAGGTTGGAAACCCCTGCTCTAGAGTGCCAGGGAAAAGTTACCGTGGCACCACACAAAGGAGAAATCTCCTTTTACAGTGACATTGTCTGCTCACAGTATTTAAGGTTTGTTATCCAGCTGCAGGCTGCCATCTTTCTATTACAAATGGAGGTGGCCATTAAAGGCCCTTCCATAAAATCCTATGACCTTGGGCAAGTCATAGGACATCCTGGCTCTCAGTTTCCTCCTGTATTAAATGAAGGGGTCCTGGATGTCTGATAAAATTTCCTTAGAGTGTTAGGTCTAGATTTCTATTATCTGATAATATATACAACAAATTGGGCACCTAGGTGTCTAGTCTAGAGTGAGGAAGACCAGAATTCAAATCTGACCTTGGGCACTTACTGGCTGTGTGACTCTGGGCAAGTCACTTAACCCTGTTTGCCTCAGTTTCCTCATCTTTAAAACAACCTGGAGAAGGAAATAGCCAACCCCTCCAGTATCTCTGCCAAGAAAACCCCCAAATCGGGGCATGAAGAGTTGGATGTGACTGAAATGACCCAACAACAACAAAAACACATACAACATTTTGACAGAGTGGTGCCCTGTCTCTGTGGTGAGAAGAATGGCCTGTTTCATTATCTGTTTTCTGGGGCCATTACTGATTTTTCAATTATTCTAAGTTTAACTTCCTTCAGTCATCTTTTTAGCCTAATTTTTCTTTAAAGCAGAGGTTCTAAGAACCTTTAAAATTTATTGCAATAACTGTATTTAAACATAATTTATCACTTGTAATCCTATGTATTTTATTTTATGCATTTTTAAAATGTCAGAGAAGGGGTTCACAGGCTTCATTATATCACCTAAAAGTAAAGAACCTCTGCTCGGAAAGCATACTGAGAATTCAGGATATGGACAAATGCATCAAACTCATAGCAGTACCATGAGTGTGCACCACTGTACACACTCTACAGAGTGTTCCTGGTCCTCACACTGGAGTTTGAGGAACCCTGCCATAGAAAAGCAGGAGCAGTGCAATCAGTCCATGATGGGTTGTTTTGTTTTGTTTCATACTGAATGATTGAAGGGCCAACAAAGCAACCCAAAGTGACCAACCTGAAGCACCAACCAGTCTTGTCATCCTTTCTGTGTCATGGAGCTAGAAGCCACCTATGTACATTCACTGGAAACTGAAGGAGATTTAGGCTATCAGACCCCAGCCATAGAGTAGAAAGGGTCTCAGAAGATGATCTACTCTAACTCCCTCACTTTACAGAGAATAAAACTAAGTCCCTGAGAGCTTAAGTAGTCTAATCAAAGTCGCACTGGTCATAGATGTTGGGGCCAAGATTTTAACCTGGATCCTTTGACTCCTGGACTCCACTGCTTTGTTCATTGCACTATAGTCGCCTCTTTATACTGCCCTCAGTCAGTAGCCCCTGGAGTCGGGAGGACCGAAATTCAAATCCGGCCTCAGACCCTTAACACAAAAAACTAGCAGTGTGACCTTGGGAAAGTCACTTAACAACTTTTTCTGAATTTTCTCATCTGTAAAATGAGCTAGAGAAGGAATGGCAAACCACTACAGTATCTTTGCCAAGAGAACCCTAAATGGGGTCATGAAGAATTGACCATGACTGAAATTGACTCAACAACCCTCTTACTCAAAATCCTAGGCTCCTTCAGTTATACTCCTGGGAAAAAAGTAGGATTTAAATATCACCAAGGTCACTAATACTGAAATCTATAAAATAATTCAACCACTTTGGAAAACAATTTGGAATTCCATAAAGAAATGACCATGTCACAATCCACACTCTTTGACTTAGGCATATTACACTTAGGCATATACCCCAAAGAGATGAATAATAAAAAAGAAATCCCCCAAATACACCAAAATATTTATAGTAGTATCAAAGAACTTGAAACAGAGGAGATACTCAGATGATTGAGAAATGATAAAGCACATTTTGATGCATAAATGTAAAACAATAAACATGATGAATTACAAAGAAACATGCGAAGATCTCTGAACTGATACAAAATGAAGTAAGTAGGAACAAGAAAAATACCACATACGGTGACCTGAACAATATAAGGGAAAGGACAACACAAGATAATCAAATCAAAAGTGGATCTTGTGAAATGATATGTAAACTTGATTCCTCTAAAATTTACTATGAGAAGGTATCTTCCTCCCTGTTTTCTGGAAGTAGAGGAAGACTACAGGTGTCAGAATGTTCTTATGTGTTGATGCATTTTGTTGAACTGCACCCGCCCCCCCCTTCTTTTTTTAATCCTTTCTTATATGGGATGGTTTTCTGGGAGTGGAAGAAAGGATACCATTGTAAAATGCAAATGAAACAAAAAATAAAAGATATCAATAAATATATATTTTTCAAAATGTCTTATTTTTATAAATGTTTATTGATTGTTTTGAAAGAGAAATGTGTATTGATAATTTTCTTTGAAAATATTTATTGATCTATTTTTAAATGTTTACAGCTATTTAAAAATTCTTGTATCAGCTGTATTTTCCAATGTATCCCTCTTCCCAATCCCAGTCCTTCATAATGAAGAATAAAAGAGAAAAAAATTGCCAAGCATAATGTGACTCTCTTAATTGATGGAAGTCAAACAAAGCCTTTTGCTTACCCAAATGGAAGAAGAAATTCAGGGGCTTCATGGGTTGCAAACATAAACCAACTTTCTCCATCCCTAAGGATGCTTGAGTGATCAAGGGGAACAGATACTGTCAACTCTTATTTACTTTCGATAATGGATAAGCCAGACATGACACACAAAAAAAACGGATAATCAAATACAATAGCAGAGAAGAAGCTTATCGTTTTCTCTTTTTTCTCCCAACTAGGAAAGGAAAAGAAAGGTGACACATGCGAGGCCCCCACTAACATTAGATCAGAGCTGAATGGGAGGATTTAGAAAGAAGCATGAGTAAAGAACCCAAAGGAGAAAGGAGGAGAACCCAGAGAATGCACTAAGGTAGACTGCTGGCAACCATGGGATCACACAGAGAGTGAGCACCTCAACAGAATCTCACATCCACTCTCCCCATCATTAGCCTCCATTTTCTAAGCCTGAGAAGTAGGTTCTAATTATGCAGTGGCAATAGCTGGCAATAACAGTGGTGGCATCTGAGGATAATTTTTTCAACACTAACTTAGTTGAGAGCCAGGAATCACCTTCTAAGCTGAAAATTCTGCAAGTGATGGCTCATTAGTGTACTTCAATTAGAATCAGCCGTCCCTGTTGACAGCTTGGACTGCATGACTATCGACACTGAATCCTATAGGGTTTATATCCCATATCTGAGGAAAGACACACTGGGAGAGGGGAGACCACCGGTAAGGAGGAGATATTGGCAGCCAGTTGGTACAGAAAAGAGCTCCAGGCTTTGAGTCAGGAAGGTCTGAGTTTGAATCCAACTTCAGATACTGGCTGTGTGATCCTGGATAAATGATAAATCATTTAACCTCCATCTGCTTCTGTTTCCTCAATTGCAAACTGGGGGTAATAGTAGGACTCACCCTTTCAAGGGGATCCCATGTTTTTGGCAAAGATACTGGAGTGGTTTACTATTTCTCTCTCCAGTTCACTTTACAGATGAGTAAACTGAGGCAAATAGGGTTAAGTGACTTGCTCAGGGTCACACAGCTAGTAGGTGTCTAAGGCTGGATTTGAACTCAGGAAGATGAGGCATCTTCCTGACTCCAGTGTGGCACTCTATCCACGATGGCGCCACCTAGCTGACCATGCCTAATGGGTGGTAAGTGCTCAATAAATGCTTCTTCCCTTCCTAAGGACACTGGTACAAAGAGTTAGGAAACCTGCCCTCACTGCTAACCAGACATTTGTTTTGGAGAAATCACTTACAAGACCATAGGCTTATAGAACCCAGAACTAGAACGTTGAATAGCAACTAGTTTAAATCTTTCATTTTACAGATGAAAAAGCTTTAAACCTAGAAAAGCCAAGTGACGTTTTTGCCCAAGGTCAGAGTCAAGATTAGGAAGCAGATGACCCGAGCTTGAGTCTCTGACGGGGTTAATATATGCTAATGTATATCCTAGCAGAAATCAGTTCCCTAACCTACAAAAGGAGGCACCTGGACTTCAGAGGGCTCTTCAGCTGTGAAACAGAATCACAGATATTTATGTCATATCATTTCTCTCAGAGTCGTCATGCTACTAGAGACCTTTTCATTGCCATGGACAACAGAATCCTCTCTGATACATGGGATGCTGCCTGACTATCAGAATTGGAAGGAACCAGGGGGGTGCTGGAGCCAGCTTCAACTTGAGCTGATTGTTAAATTTTCTTTGTGACTATTTACTACTTGGAAATCAGCAAGCTCTACAAATCAAGGCCTGATTTATTGTTTTGTTGACTGGCTAGGCTTAGAAAGTGATGGAGAAATGTAAGTAAGGCAGATTAAACCGACAAAAAGAGTATGGAAGGTGGATTTGTGGGCTCTCCCTCCCAGAGCTGGCTATTTTATAACTGTATAATGTGCATAAATAAATCTATAAATATAAATAACATATAATATACATATAATGTAATGTATAATATATAGAAACAAATGTAGAAAGAAATATATGTAAATTCAGTATTTCGATATAATGGATTTCCTTTGTAATCCTATATTCCTAAAAGCATAAAATTTTTAAAAATTTAAATTTTAAAAATCATTTTAAATTTTAAGTAAATTATGAAACAAATATAAATATATGCAAAATTAATAAAATTTTAAAAATTATTATGAGAAGGGCTCCATCAGCTTCACCAGACTGCCGAAGGGCAGAGAAAAGGTTAAGAAATAAATTGTATTTCATTATGATACCTCCTACAAGTATCCATGAAACTCAGTTCAGCTCTGGGAGACCTGGTAATAATTTCATTTCAGCAAATATTTGTTATCTCCCGTTTGCAGGGCTCTGTAGGAAGAACTGGAAAAGATACATGGACATGGGAGACATGGGACGTTGACTTTGAAACATGTGGTTTAGTAGAAGAATAATGAGAAACAAATTGAGGGTATTCCTGTTCAGGTAGGAGTTGGCCTGGAAGGCTTGTAAGGTTTCTTCCAACTCTGAGATTCTCCTATTTCATGCTTCCTAAAGGATCTCTAAATGGACAGCAAGATGGCTCAATGGATGGAGTGCTGGGCCTGGAGCTGAGAAGACCTGAGTTTAAATTTGACCTCAGAGACTTACCAGCTGTGTGTCCCTGGGCTAGTCGCTTAACCCTGTTTGCCTCAATTTCCTCATCTGTAAAATGAGCTGGAGAAGGAAATCTCAAACTACTCTAGTGTCTTTACCAAGAAAATCTCATATGGGGTCATGAAAGGTCTGACAGGATTGAAAACAACTGAACAAAGAAACAAAAAGGAGCTTTAAAATGGTGTCATTGAATTTGAATTAAATAATGAAATGGAAAGTTTGTCCTCATTTTTCCAAATAAAACTGAGACTTAAACCTAGGGAAGAAAATAAAAGATAATTAGGAGGGAAGAGTTTTAATTAATCAGAATAACAACAAAGAGTTGAGGCTTGGAAAGTTGGATTTTGTGGTTGTGTCTCGTTTGGTTTCTGACCTAGGTGACAGCTGAGACAGTGATTCAGCCCTCCCAGGTGCCTGGCTGACAGTCTTTCTGTTTTCATTTCTGTTGTCTGGTTTGGTGTAGCCACCACAACTCGGAGCGGTCATTCTCTGGGAGCATGTTCTTCCTACTGAGTCTTCAGGAAATTGTTGCTTTGAGCATCATGTTGACATTGGCACTGTTTGTAACCTGCAGCTAAACAAGAGCTGGAAGGAAGGTCTTTTAAGTCAAAACACTTAATTACCTCTCCTGCTCCCAGGGATGGGGTGAGTCAGAAACCTCTGCCTAGACATAGCCTTCTCATGAGTCTTCTTCCCATCCCCTAAGTCAGGGATATAATGACCCCAGTAACAGCCTTCGCAACCCACAAAATGAACAAGTCCCAGGGATGTTCAAAAATCTTACTCACTGTCAGACTAAGACCAGCAATAAGGGCCCAAATTCTCTTCCCACCAAAGCAGAATCTGAATTCAAACTAGCCATCAATCCCCCAGGAGTCTTCCCTTCTCCTCCCTAGCACGAATCCACTACCAATCTCTCAGTCCAGCATCTTCAATCCCTTTAGCCAAGACATTGTCTGGCTAGTCCCAGGTAAGAATGCTATAAAAACCCACCAGACTTTGCCAGTTTAGGAAGGTGCTCCATTCCCCCTGGGGCCACAGCAAGGTGTTCCCAATCTCACTCTGGTTCCAATGGACTAGACATGGTTATACCATCCTCCCCGATTGTACTTCGTATTTTTAAGTGTCTCCTTTATTAAGATAAAGGGAGATTTAAGGTCAGTCTAAAGTTCCCTGTTCTTCTCATAAGCTCTCTGTCCCTTGGAGAACTCACATATGCCCATGATTTCTATTATAAGGAGACATCATGGTATAATAGAATGATGGTTCTATTTGGAAACAGAGGAATTTGCAGACAAATTCAGACGCTGTTTCCTTCCTTCCTTACTTGAACTCTGCAAGTGAGTTCACCTCTCTGGACCTGTTTCCTCAACTGCAAAATGAAAAGAGTTGGGCCAGCTCTTCAATGTCCCTTCCAGTTCTAATTTCGTGATTCTATGATGTTACTTAGATGACACGCCCCATATACACCTTCAGGTCTGAGCTCTCTCCTCACATTATATAGCACTATATGTGTGAAGACAGGAAGAATTCTCATACAAGTATGTATGGGAACTATTTGTACCAATCTGTACAGTTTATGACTTTATGACTTAATAGTAGCCCAGAGCCAGTGTCAGAAGTAGGATCTTAACCTAGGACTTCCATATTCCAAGTCCAGCCTTTTATCTACTAGCCTAGAGTCATCATTTCCCTACATTACACCAACTTACTCCCCTTAGAGAATTCCAGATTATCTCAGTGGTGCCTTCAGTCTTCCAAGTTCAAAGCTTTGGAGTTGTCCTTGATTCCTATCTCCCCCATCTACTCAGATGGGCATCGGCTTCAATGTCACTGGAGGCACATAGGACACATGGATTGAATGAAGGCAAACCACTTAATCCAGGCCTGCAACACCCAGTACAAGTAACAAATAACACTCTGCAGTCAAGTGAACAGAGAAACTGTCCACAGACAGGCATCTCCAGCAGCCCCAGCATCTCCTACTACATATCAAGAGTCAAAACTGGTTTTAGTCTAAATTTTTAAGAAACATGACATGCAAGCATTCCTTGTTTAAAAAAAACCCAAGATATGAAATTCCAGATTTGCATAAATTACAAAGAAATATTTATTGAGCAACTAACTTTGTGTGTCACATCACAAGATGATTTTTAAAAAGAGGAAAGAGAAAGGAGAAGAGAGTACAAAAGCACAAAACACAGTGGAACCAGGTCAATTGCTCCTCTAAAGTTAGGAAGAACAGCTCTTGAGGATGGGAAAAGATAAAAAGGTGGGTTCTGCTCTGGACATGCTCAACATGACGCAACAACAGGGCAGCCATGAATGGCTGAATCTTAATGGATGAATAGAGGAAACCTGAACTTGAGTATAAAGGTAAGAACCACAGGGAACCATCTGGATAGAGGTGACATTCGAAACCATCAAAATGGATAAGCTCTTCCAGATAGGAAAGTATAAGGAAAAAACAATGCTGGGAAAATTAGGGAAACAGCTCAATAGCATATGCTAGGCATTCCAGGAATCTAACCTTAAGTATATCAAATATGAGCATTTGCTAAGCCTATAGGAAATAAAGAAGGGAAAAGTTCAATGTTGAACTAATATACCTGGGAAAAAATTGGAGTTGTCCTTTATTCCTAGCAATTTCATGGGAAAGGGATTCAGACCCCTGCTCCATGCCTCAGTGCTTTGCAGCTGTATAACATAAAAAGACTTTTAAAAGATGGCAGAAAATGAAAAAAAAAACTATTTGTCTCAAACAGGGAGGGAAGATGAATGTTTTTCAAAGTACCAAAGCATTATTGTGAAAACAAGATATATGTACTTCTCTGTGTAAAACAAGCATCTGTGCCACACACACACACACACACTCACACACACACACAAATTTAAAACACAAAGGAAAAGAGCAGATTAGGGAAATATTTATGGGAATATAATACTTAAGGAAATACGTACTTCTATATGACAAGTTAACAACTTGACATTTCTATCAAATGAGAGATGATAAACTTGATAAATATATGGAACTGTTAAAAAAGACCCAATGCTAATTCAGCCCATAATACGTAAGAGGTCAAAGGAAATGAAGACAACTTCTGGAAAAGGAAATAGGTTGTTAAGAGTCGCTTGGAAAAATGCTTAATTTCAGTAACAATCACAAAGATGGAAAACAGAAGCAACTTTGAGGTTGTCACCTGACTCAATTAGCAAAAAGAATGAAAAGGAAGGAAACTCAGTACTAGTTGTGGAGGAACAAACTTCTTTTACTGCTGGTTAAAATATAGAATGGCTGTGTGGAGTAAAAGCTACAAGAATAGCGATAATTCTAGTGTGTTTCTGTTCACCTTCCAAGGAGCAAAGGGCAACAAAAAGGTTCTGTTCAAAGCTTTTCATGATGTCATTACATGTAATCAAAGAAACTCACACATCAGCATAAATGTCCAACAAAAAGGAATAGTCAAATAAATCAGTTCATTAAAGGAACAGAATATAAGGCTACAATGTCATTAATAAAGACAAGAAAGAATAACATAAGGAAACATGGAAAGATCTTGATGAAATAACACAAATTAGAAAGAACTAGAACAATGGAATACACACTAATAAAAACTCATATGAGGAAAGACTGAATGGACAAAGAATGCTGGTACATATTTGGAAGGAGTGATTAAGAAATTATTTTACAAACTAAAGCAAATTTATCCATAAATAATTCTAGGTAATTTAAGTGATCTGCATTCATGTTTAATATTGTGGTTTTTATTAAAACATAGCACTTTTAAGAAAGAATAATAAAAGTAGAAGGTGGACTGAACAGATTTATGGTCCAGTAGGAAAGACATTGGATTTGTAGTTGCTGAATTCAAATCCCAATTCAGCTGCTTACCACTACCTTGTAAAGACAACTTATCTCTCCAACTCAGTTTCCCCATCCACAAAATAAGAGTTGGACTAAAAGATGTCAGGGCTCCCTTCCAATTATGGATCTATGATACTTTGATTTAAATTCTCATCATGGGCAAGGAGACAGGAGTAAATAAAATCCTTAGAAAAACTTCTGATATCAGAAAAACAAAGAATATCAACTTTTAATAGACAGTGTACGTAATGGTGTCCACTACCATACAAAAGTCAAGGAGAGCTAGAATTGACATGAAGCCACTAGATTTACTATGGAAGGAGTTTTGGTAGAGTGATGGGAACAGAAATTAGTTAGGAGGAAGAGAGGATGATTGTTTTCTTTATAAAAGTATTCTTCATTTTATAAACAGGCTCCATATCATCTCTTCAAATAGCTCCTTTAGGGCAATTAAAACATGCTTTGATTCACCGAAATGCAACTGTTATGCCCTATTTTAGGAACATATCTATTTCAAACAATAGAGTGCACTTAAGTTAGCACTTTACTTGAAACCAAACCCAACAGTCGCTGACTAGATCATGAATTTGGAAATTTCTTCTTAATCTAAGATTTCACAATTCCTATCAAAAGTAGGAAACACAGTCAACGTCTGACTCATGATTTTGTGCACACTTCAATTTACAAGGCCGTTTAAGAAAATTAATCTACCTTAATCAGAATGGGAAGTGGTAGAAGAGCTGTCTGAGTCTGGTTTCCCTGATGAGAAATCCAACAATACTTTGAAATCTAAACACTACCTCATTTACTAAGGGCAAAGGGAAATCTTTTTTCAAATAACTGGTTGAGTCAACAGGAACCAAACAGAAGAAGAATTTATAAATAAACTTTTCTTCCTTGGGAGGGAGGAAAGTAATAGGCATCTTTAAAGTGCCAGGAGCTGTGATAAGTGTTCTATAAAATTACCTATTTTATCTTTGAAACAATCCTGTGAGGTCAATGCTACTGTGATTCTCCCTTTACAACTGAGGAAACTGAGGCAGACAGAAATTGAGTGATTTGTTCAGGTTTATACCATGGTTATGTCTGTGTGAGGCTGCTGGGTCTGGCATATGCTATACATTCTAGCAAATTAAGCATTATTTGAATTATTTCCTTTCTTTCTTCTTCCTAAACACACAAAGGGCATGCAGGCAAAACTTTCTTATGACTCACTTTGTCTCCTGGCCACTGGCCTGAATTCTTCCAACCCAGAGACTATGCACATGACCAGAGCTCCCTTTAATTTTCTTAAGCTATGAGTAGATGACTATGTTCCATGAGCCAACAATTGAGCCCAATGAACAACAAACTAAGAGCACATATAAACAGGGTTTAGTGGTGACTTGTGGGAACAGTCAACTCTGCTATCAGCCCAGGTCCTCCAAATCTCACCCCAGATCTCAAGAGGGAAAATGCTAATTCGCTGGAGACCGGCCAAGGCAATCCAGAAGCTAAGGGAAACTTTATGCCCATCCCTGAGTATCCCTAGTTCAGGGAAGCAGAGTCACAGGACCAAGGTCCTCATTGGCCCCTTTCCTCATCTCTCACCTGCCCCTGGATGCTGGTTGCTTTGGTAAAATGGATAGAAACATAAGGGAGGCTTTGTACAGACTGGTTTCCATTTGACCATGCTAAACACACAGAAGTCTACAGAGCTTGGAAGATTTCCAAGTCATTCTTAATGATAAAAAGTACCAATAGGTTATTCAATCTAATTCAATAAACATTTATTAAGCACCTACTAGGTACCAAGCACTCTGCTAAGTATGAGGGATACAGAAAAAGGCAAAACACAGTTCTTGCTCTCAAGAAGGTAAGAATCTAATGGAAGAAGGGCCACGAAAACAAACATAGGCAAAGGGAGCTATGTACAGGATAAATAAGAAATAATTAACAGAGGGAAGGCACTGGAATTAAGAGCAGCTGGAAAAGGCTTGTAGGAAACGGAATTTTAGTTGGAACTTAATGAAGTCAGGGAGGTCAGTAGGAGTGAAGAAGGGAGAGCATGCCAGGCCTGAGGGAGAGCCAAAGAGCATGCCAAGATTTAAAAAAAAAAAAAAAAAGGATACTAGAATCTTAAATTGAAAAAGACTTAATATAAGATCTGGCCCCAACTCCTACTTACAAAAACAAACAAAAAGCAGAATCATAGATGTCCTATGGATGTCCTGCTGGAAGGGACCAAGGAGACTCTATCTAGGTCAAGTCCAGTGTTTTACAGATGAGAAAGATGAGGCCCTGGAGAGGTTAAGTGAATGGCCCAAGGTCACAGAGAGCATCAGAAATGAATGGAACCCAGGGCCTCCCCCTCCCAAACTAGTGATTGTCAATTCTTCTCTACCACCCTGGAGTACATCACAATCAGTGCAGTAAGGTATGCAAAGCTGTTTCCATGTGTGATCTCTTTTGGTCTCACAGCCACTCAAGTGAAGGAAATGGCATAGGAATTACTGTTCCTATTTCACAGATGAAGAAACTAGGATTCTGAGAGATTTAGTGAATAGCCCCTATTTGTACAAACAGTAAGTTTCATTGATGGCACTTAAACTCACCCTCCTGACTCAAATCTAGCCCTCTGCCTAATGCAGGAATCCTCTCTCCTCCAGCAGCACAGACAGATGTACATTGGCTCCCTGAGGGAGGAGCTGGTTACCTAGAAAGAACCTAGTGAGACAGTGGCGAGTTAGAATGAGGTGTTGGATATGGAGTCAGAGGACCTGGGCTTTAAATATTGGCTTGCCACTTACTATTTATGGGACTACCTATGTGACCTCATTTGTAGAGGCTAGACCTTGGGTCCATGAACGTTCACAAATTGATCTGTTAAAAAGTTCTATTTTGAATTAAACCAAGATAAGTTGAGTTCTCATTCTTGTTTCTCTCTCTCTCTCTCTCTGTCTCTCTGTCTTTCTGTCTCTCTCTCTCTCTCTCTCTCTCTCTCCCTCTCTCTCTCTGTCTCTCTGTCTTTCTGTCTCTCTCTCTCTCTCTCTCTCTCTCTCTCTCTCTCTCTCTCTCTCTCTCTCTCTCTCTCTCTCTCTCTCTCTCTCTCTCTCTCTCTCTCTCTCTCTCTCTCTCTCTCTCTCTCTCTCT
>CM053596.1:255750303-255767080 GCA_028646575.1 Pseudocheirus occidentalis
GAAACATTCCAGCTTGCTAATATCACTCTGAAAATGTGGTGGTGGTACCCAGCAATGAATACAATACACCAGATGGGATTCCCCCAGCAAAGATGTCAGGAGAATTATTATCTCCCTTGATGAAGATACCAGATTCCAATGAATGGAGTTCAAAATTGCTTTGGTGTTGTTTTTATTTTTGTCTGCTGTTGCTTGAGCAGCCTTGGCACACTACTGGCTCCCATAGAGCCACAGAACATCTCTGATTTTTTTCACGTGAAATTGTTTATGCAGGGGAGGGGGACCCTGGGAGAGATAGAAGAGTTGACAAATGTCCATGCTAGTAGATAAGCTAGAGGTCACCAGAGGATGGCCATCAGAATAATGAAGGACCTTGAGATCATATCATTTGAGGATCAGCTGAAGATACTGGCAGTGTTTAATTAATCTGGAGAAGAAAAGCCCAAAGAGGAAGAGGGTAGACGGGATGGACCATAAAGCTGTCTTTGATACCTGAAGGCTTCCCATGTGAAAAAGAGCTCAGACTAATTCTGTTTGACCCCAAAGAGCAGAAGGAGGAATAATAAGTAGAAGTTGTAAGGATATGGGTTTAGATTTTCTATGGTGGGGGTAGGGGGTGGGGAAGAGAGATTAACCTAATCAAACAACGGTTCTCAACCTGTGGGTTGTGTTCAATTTGTAACAATGAAAATACATCCTGCATATCAGATATTTTATTTTATTTTATTTTATTTTGCTTTTTTTGGAGGGCAGTTGGGGTTAAGTGACTTGCCTAAGGTCACACGGCTAGTTTTTCGTGTTAAGTGTCTGAGGCCGGATTTGAACTCAGGTACTCCTGACTCCAGGGCCGGTGCTCTATTCACTGCACCACCTAGCCACCCATATCAGATATTTTATATTACAATTCACAACAGTAGCAAAATCACAGTTATGAAGTAGCAATGAAAATAAATTTAGGGTTGGGGGTTACCACAACGTAAGGAACTCTATTAAAGGGTCACGGCATTACGAAGGTTGAGAATCACTGTAATAGAAGATAGCAGAAGGAAGTAGAATGGACTCCTTCAGGAAGTAGTGAGTCCCCTTCATCACATGGGATCTTCAGGCAAAGACCAAGATGTGAGAACTGGACTATATTCTTGTTTGAACTCAGGTTCAACAGGATGGCCTCAAACGTCCTTTCCATGTTCAATTCTGCAAGAAGTTGTTCCCAATCTGCTTTAATGCCAGTGCCTTCCTCTGAGATTATTTTAATATATCCTGTCAGTATCTTGTTTTTACAAAGCTGTTTTCATGGTGTCTCCTCCATGAGATGGAGAGCTCCTGGGGAACAGGGACTGTCTTTTTCTTCTTTGTATCCTCAGTTCTTAACACAGAGCTTCCTGGAACACAGCAGGCACTTAAAAATGCTTGTTGAACTAATTCATTGTTGGTGGAGTTGTGCACTGATTCAACCATTCTAGAGAGCAATTTGGGACTATGCCTAAACGGTTACAAACATGTGCATACCTTTTGACCCTGCAATGCTACTTCAAGGGCTATATACTAAAGAGATCATACAAATGGAAAAAGGACCCATGTGCACAAAAATATTTATAGCAGTTCTTTTTATGGTGACAAAGAATTAGAAATTGAGAAGATGCCCATCAGTTGGGAAATAGCTGAACAAGCTGTGGTATATTAATGTAATGGAATACTATAGTGCTATATGAAATGATGAGCAGGCAGACTTCAGAAAAAATATGGAAAGACTTATATGAACTGATACTTGGTGAAGTGAACAGAATCAGGAGAACATTATACACAGTAACAGTCACATTGTATGATGACTAACTCTGATAGACTTATCTCTTTTCAGCAATACAAGGACCTAAGACAACTCCAAAAGACTCGTGATTGAAAATGCTGTCCACATCCAGAAAAAGAACTATGGAATCTGAATACAGATCAAAGAATATTATTGGCTCTCTTTTTGTTTCTTCTTTCTTGTGCTTTCTCCCATTGGTTCAAATTCTTCCTTCCAACATGACTAATGTGAAAACAGGTTTAACATGAATGTATATGTAGAGTCTATATTAGATTGCATGCTGTCTTGGGGTGGGGGAAGGCAAGAGACAGGGAGAAAATTTGGAACTGAAAAATCTTATGGAAGTGAATGTTGAAACCTAAAACTTAATGTTAAAAAATACAAATAAAGTTTTAAAATACATGTTGACTGCACCCATATAATCTATGTCAAACTGCTTGCCTTCTCTATGGGAAGGAGAATTTGGAACTGAAAACTTTTAAAAACAAAGGGTAAAAAATGTTTTTACATCTAATTGGGAGAAAAATTAAAATATCAAATACATTAAAAATGCTAGGTGACGACTTGATTCTGTGACTCATGGAAGTTCTTCCCATAGAAGAAATCAAGAGAAAGTGTGGAATATTCATTCACCTTTTTAAGTCTTTAAGAAGAACAAAGATATCTCTCTATCTTAAATGACTTAGGTACAGAGCTCTGGTGGAGGTGAAGCTGGATGGAGAACCATAGGATTATCAATGTACTTAGAAAGCTACACCTGGGAAAAATGCAAGATTATGAGCTGGCAGTAGAGCCATAATACTTTACTTCATAAAATCAAACTTTAGAGTATAGGGAAATCTAGTCTAGCTCTCTCTTTATATGGATAAGGAAAACTGGTACCCAGAGACACTGACTCGCTTAAGGTCACAGAGGTGGGCAGTGCCACAAAGGGGATGATTACCAAGATCTTCCCAAATCCTGGTCCTGCTCTTTCCCTTTGATACCTGTGCTTCTTCTGAAATGTCAGCGAAATATATTGCAGACTAACCTAACTTCAGATAAATTATAAAGCCTTTAAATTGAGGCAGATCTACTTAGGAAACTCTGAGAAATGTGAAATGACAAAATCAATGACTTTTAAAAATTATATAACAATTAAAAAATAATAAAAAAAAAACAAACCAATAATTACCCAATTCGGAGGGTCCTTGTGCAACAATACCTGGAAACCATCAGGTGTCACTGTAAAAAATCGCAAGTCACACTCTCTAAACATCTAGATTTGATGGTTTTTGCTTTTTACACCTGGTTTTTCCCTTGGCTTCTTCTTAAAGAACGTATAGATATTACTCTCATTCTCACTAATGAGAGTGAAAATTTCAAATAGCTCAGCACGCCTTGGGTAGACCAAAGCAAAGACGTATTTTGATCTCATATTCTAGCATAGTATTTGCACATACTATGTGTGGTATAGGAGAAACAACACTGGACTTGGCATCAAAACATTCAGAAAGACTTGGATTTGGTTCCTAGAACTTCCAACTGTACGACCCTGGACAAATGACTTCAGGAAAGGGGTTGTGCATCAAAAATGTGCTGCATTTGAAGTCAATTCAAATCCCAGCTCTGTCACTCAGTAACTGAGTGACCTTGGACAAGATGCTTTGTCTTCACTAAGTCTCAATTTCCACATCTATAAAATGAGAGGGTTGGACAAGTAGCCTCTAAAACCCCTTCCAACTCAGAATCTGTGATTAGATGTTTTTTCTTAGGGTCTCAGGTCCCTCATCTATAAAATGAAAGGGCTGGATTAGATGAATTCTAAGATCTTTTCTTCCTCAAACAACTCATGATTCTAATTATCTAATGGACTGCTGAGCTGCCCACCATTGCACTGGTCTTAGGGTTTATCTGCAATACATCTTGGGACATTCAAGAGATTCCACAGGCAGGCCATACCTATCTCAACTCCAGGGAATGGAGGCAGAAAAATGGCCATTCTACTGTACTCATGATAAAATGGAATTTATCCAACGTCCTGTGAATGGTCACTGAGTGTCACATGTGCCCAAACTCAATTTCTTGGACAGAGACCTTGTCTGGGTTGTAAGTTTCTTCCTGCTCTATTTATTTCTGGCACCAGAAGATACACAGCATTCAGAGCCTCATAGGGTAAATGCTGAGCAAGATCTCATTTTGTCTGGGAGGAAAAGGGCTGAGATTGGAAAAATTTCCTTGTATTTTTGGAAGGAATTAGGAAATTTCATAAAAATTTTAAGTAAACCTTTCATAGACACTCAATAAATAGCTGTTGAACTGATAAAAAAAAAAAGGGGGGGGGGGAAGGACTCTTTGGAGGCCAGACCAATGCAAAATCTCTATGCAAGTCATTCATTCAAGGCATGAAAAGAAGATGGGCTGGTAGGGAAGAGATGAGTAAGGGAGTGTGCCCAGGATTCCATTCCAGATGTCTGAGCACACACTCAAGATGGTTAATTCCCAGCCGCTGAAGGGAGAACAAGTATAAGGCTCTAAGTATCCTTGGAATCCTTTCTGTGATTGGTTTTTGTTTCCCTGACACAGGAGCATATCCAAGTCTGCTTATAACAATAAACATGCCCTCATCAGCCTATGGCTGTTTTGGCTTCCATCTGCCCTCTGCACCTAAGCTAAAAAATGGTTTTGGTGGCTAGACTCTTAACAATGGAACAAACAAAACATGTATTTTCTTGGAGAAAATAAGTTATAGGGATATGAACCCCAAAACACTGTATTTTACCAAAAGACAGAACACCATACATTTATTTAGCAGAGTAAAAATCTCACTAATGCAGGCTACCCTTGAGAAGGCCAAACAGCCTGAATTTTATGAAGTATTTAAATAAATGATTCTTTCCTGTTCTCCAGAAAAAGCACTCATTTTAACCTGTTGCTCAGGAGGAAGATAGGGGACTGCGCTTTATCATTTCCTTACTAACCCCATAGAGAACGAGCACAGAATAAGTACCCAGTATTCACGTAACTGAAATGTGTTCATTAGTAGACTATAAATTTCTTGAGGGAAACCACTCTTTTGCTTTTCATCCTCGGAACTGCAAAATGATATTCACTCAGTGCTTAATAAATTTTAATAATTAATAAATTAAATTAAGCTTTTAGCTTAATTTATCCAACAGAAACATTAAAACCTCTACAATATGCATAAGGAGCAGCCATAGGTCATCATGAAGAGATAGACCCAGTCTTGGAGTTATAAAGACCTGGGTTCAAGTCTGGTCTCAGACACAGACTAGCTATGTTGACCACTGGCAAATCATTTAACCTCTCTGTGCCCCCCAGGAACCTTTCTTTCTTCTCCTTCTCCTCCTCCTCCTCCTTTTTTTTTTTTTTTTTTGCTTTTTTGGAGGGGTACAGGCAGGGCAATTGGGGTTAAGTGACTTGCCCAAGGTCACACAACTAGTAGTTATTAAGTGTCTGAGGCCAAATTTGAACTCAGGTCCTACTGACTCCTGGGCCAGTGCTCTATTCACTGCACCATCCTAGCTGGTTCCCCCTTCCCCCCAGGAACGTTTTTAAAGCTCCAACTTATAGAAAAGTTGCAGACCTGCAGGATGGAGGAGATTCCCAGGCAGTGAAGGGAGATGCAAAGTCAAATATTACAAGATGTAGGACTAGTTATTCTAGTTAATAATCATGTAAAAATTATTTTTAATGAATGAATGAAAATGGATTTATTAAGTGCTTGTTGTATGCCAGGCACATTGCTAAGTGCTAGGGATACTAATATAAGCTAACAAGACAGCACCCTACCTCAAGGAGACAACATTCTAACAGGGGTAAGTAACTCATATAAGGAACTTGTGGCCAGGGATGACTATTTCAGACAGGGAAATCTTTAGGGGTGGGATTGGAACCACCTGGCAATTGACAAGCATGTCCTTTCCAGGAATGATACTATTCCCAGAGTCAAGAGGCTTCCCCCCAAAAGAAAGGGGGTGAAAGGGGAAAAGATAGGGACAGGACTTGACCAGGAAGTAGCCTAATGGGTCTGAATCCTAGGCAGGACAAGTTGAAGGATGCTCACCAATCCTGAGCCCAAGCTCCCAGAAGGGGGAGTTATTAATATGGAGATTTTGTTGCTAGAACACTTAAAAAGTTTATTCTTTTATGTACATTAAGCATCACCTTTTTTGAAGCCTCCAAATCCAAATTACCTATTAATCTACTTGACAAAACCATTTCCCACCCCCAAGACACAATAAAATACTCAAGTTTAAATTAGAAGTATAAAAGTTTCAAGATGAAATTGTCTTCCCAATTTAATACACTCCTTTGGCTTTAACAAGTAATGAAAGTGAGGCCCCGAGATATCAAGGGATTTGCTCAAACTCACACAATTACCTGGTGCCAGAGCCAGGGCTAGAACCCAGGACTTCTTGTCAGTCCTGTATTCTTTCTACTGTTGCTGAGTCACTTCAGTTGTGTCCAACTCCTTATGACTGCATTTGGGGCTTTATTTATTAAATCAGCATAAAGCCAAGAAGAGGGATAAAATCAGTGAAAGCCCCACCCTTCTTTCCTCCCTGCCCTTTATTTGACCAGATGAAAGAGTTTTAAAGAGATTGTTCCCAATTTTGAATGGAGAAAAAAAAGTGACTCTACTTAACTAGTAAATACCAGGGATCTCAAAGGTTGTAAGCATTAAAACTGTACCATGACTTTGGAGACATCTTGTATTCAGGCTAATGTTAAAACAAGCACCACCTCCCAGTATCTCTTTTAATAACCCAGTGGAATAGCTATGCCATTAAAATGGTCATCTTAGCCTAATACTGAGTCAACAGGGACAAATACTATGTGTCATCCAGTTATCTGATTCTTCCTGATTCCTTCACTGCTCATTTGCAACCAGTCACTGCTTCAGTGATTCTGGCATCCATCCCACCACTCAGGTGCCTTGCTATCAGATAATTACAGTGGCCTCCTAACAGGGTTTTTACCCCCAATTCTCTCTTCCTCATAATCCGTGCTCCACTCTCTTGACCCAACAATCCCTCTTATGCATAAGAGGTCTGGTTACTTCATTCTCTTGCTCAAAATTTTTTCAAAGCTCCCTCCTATGCACAAGAGGAACTGTTTAGCTGTATAATAGAAAACATAAATGTATAGAATATTATGTGGTGTAAAGATACTATGTGTAAAATCCAGATTCCCAGCATTTGGGGTCTTCTGTAGACTGGGTCCATCCTACCTTTCCTGTCTGAGCCATGCTTAAGTCAAAGCAGACTCCTCCTTGTTTCTGAGCAAGCTACCTGGCTTTGCTGCCTCGGCACATTTGCTGATGCTGTTGCAACATCCTACTTCTTTCCATCCTTTACTGAATTCCTAATCATGCCTTAAAACCCAACAAGAAACATTTATTAAGTGCCTACTGTATGCCAGATAGTGTTGGGGACACAAAAAGAGGCAAAAAAAAATCCACTCCCTTGTCCTCAAAGAGCTAACAGTCTAATGAGGGAGAGAACATTCAAATAAATATATCCAAAACAAGCTATAAATAGGAAATAATTACCAGAAGGCTTCAGTTGGGTTTTGAAGGAGGTCAGGGAGGTAAGCAACCAAAGCAGAGAGAGAAAGCATTTCAGGCATGAGAAAAGAGCCAAGAAACAGAATGTGTCTTGTTCATGAAGGTGCAAGGTGAAAGAAGACAGGAAAGGTAAGAGAGAGCTATGTCAGGAAGGGCTCCAAATGCCAAACAGGATTTTGCATTTTCTCCTGGAAGCAATAAGGAGCAACTGGAATTGATTTAAGAGTGGGGTGCCATGATCAGACCTGCGTTCTAGGAAAAATCACATTGGTGGCTGAATAGAGAAAGTGGGGAGAGACTTGAGGCAGGAAGATCCCTCTCCAGGTTACAGCAATGATCTAGGCATGGAGTGATGAGGACCTGCGCCAGAGCACTGGTGGTATTAGAAGAGAGGAGGGGCCATAAGTTAAGTGCTACATTCTCCAGAAAGACTCCCCTGCTCCCCATTATTAGTAATGACTTTCTCCTGACCTCACATGACACTTCATCACCCAGTGTGGTTTAGCCTCTCATAATCAATCAACGCATATTTACTAAGCAGTCACTGTGTGCCAGGTCAGGCATTGCTCTAGGCCAGTGGTTCTCAACCTCTGGGTCACGACCCCTTTGGGGATCGCCTAAGAAAATTGGAAAACATATTTTCGATGGTCCTAGGAATAGAGACCACTCCTCTATCCGTCTCCAGATGGCTCTGCCCACCTGCAGATACGCCGGCAAAGGAGTATTAAAGGATCACAGCATTGGGAAGGTTGAGAACCTCTGCTCAAGGCACCACAGATACAAGTACAAAGACTACCAGAACATAACCTCCATGAGAACAAGGACTGTCTTAGAAAAAGTAACAACCACAAGGGCGCATTCAGATTTGTGGGGCGCTTTACAAGTATGAACCCATCTTATCCTCACAATAACTCCATGAGTTGGTGCCGTTATTATTCCCATTTTACAGATGGAGAAATTGAGGCAATGAGCCATTATGTGACTTGCCCAGGATCACACAGCTAGTGAGTATGTGATGTGAACTAAGGGTCCCCCTGCCTCCAGGTTCTGCATTCTGTACCACCTAGCTGTCTCATCTGTGGCTAACACAGAGCTGTGTGGCTGAACCTCTCTGGGTTCCCTCATGCCCCCCACAACCTCATCTTCCGGCAAGGTCACATTAACCTTGGAACTCACATTTCTTCAGGGTGGGGGTGGTAAGGGGGAGGCTCCTTCCTTTTGATTGGAGAGAATGGAAGGTGGGAGGCTCCTTTGGACCCTCTGTTTGAGGAGGATGCCCAGACCAGCCATATCACGTTTCCCACTTCTCTGGGTCTCATCATCCCCACCCTTTCCACTTCCTTCTGTGTGTTGTCTTCCCTCCACAAGGCTGTGAGTCCTTGAGGGCTGGGACTCTCTTCTGCTCTTCTGTGTATCCTCAGGGCTTATCACAGCACCTGACACATTGTGGGCATTTAATAAATGTTCGACTGAGGAGGCAGAGTGCTCAGAGTCGTCACTTTTCTTTGCCTCAGTTAACTCATCTCTACATTGGGGTAGCTGGGTGGTGCAGTGGACAGAACACTCAGACACGTCCTAGCTGTGTGACCCTGGACAAGTCACTTACCCCTGTCTGCCTCAGTTCCTCATCTGCAAAAAGAACTGGAGAAGGAAATTGCAAACCATTCCAGAATCTTTGCCAAGAAAACCCCACAAGGGGGTCACAAAGAATCACAACTGAACCAACTAAAGAGCATTCAAATCCCACCTGTGCCACTTGCTACCCATACAACTCTGGGCAGGTTGCCTAAACTCTCTGGGCCTCAGTTCCCTTGTCTGGGAAATGAACTGAACTGAATGGCTTCGGAGGTCCCCTCCCATTCTAAATCTATGATCCTATTAATATTTCAGTCATCCGAGGAAAGTACTTGAACCCTGAGAAAACTCTTACCCTCATTATTCAAGTCCTTAGCCCTTTTATAAACTTTGTATTTAACTTTTAATTTATAGGATACGGCAAGCATTTCCATCACGTGGGCACATGCATCCTTGATGTTATATTTCACAGCACTTCCTACACACAAGCTGCAGCCTGCTTCTGTCCGTTGTGGGTCTCTCCATTGGCCTTTGGCATAATCTGTATTCCTCCGAGAGACTTCAGCCATTCTGCGTCACTGGATGAGTAGGGACTGATGTAAGAGGGATTAGCTTTTGTCGGGCTGGCAGTTAGAGATCACTGAGCAGATGGCCCAGTTCCCCAAAGGCAATGCAGCCCAATGTCCTTCTATTCAATGCCGAGCCTGGCTCACTGTCTATTTGCAGTGCCTAACTCAGAAATAGCGAGGCAGCCTTGAAGCCAGAAACATCACCAGGTGTTAAGGGTCTGAATGCGATACTCAACCCAGTCCAATTCCATCAGGACAAATGCCTGCACTGGCTAGAGAGGAATTCCCAGTTTGGGACACTTATTATAATGGCTCACCCAGCAAAGAGGCTGCTCTGGAGATAGAGAATTATTCAACTTCCCTCAAAGCAAAATTAAAACTGACCTTTAAGGAAATCCCCTAAAAACAGGTGGTTTTCGTCTTTATAAATGAAGTCTCCATCAATGCTGGGTCAGATAGATGGGTATAAGTCCCCAAACATGAACATTCTTCACTCTTAAACCCCATGTAGCTAAAGAAATCTCTCCTGGCTAAGCCAGCATCAGTACAGAACCCGAACAAAGAGCTTGCTGTAGCAATGTGAGTGAGATAGGAATACTTATCATTTCCATCTCAAGGGCATATGGTTCTAATGAAACATTGTGCATTGTGAAGGGGGAGACGGCCTGCCTGTGCACACTGAAGCCCTTGTCAGGCTCCCACAGGGAGTGGGGGCTGGCAGGCCCTTATCACCTGGGAGCTTCCAGCTTAGCCAAATGAATGAGAAATTGAGGGTCCTTTATTCTGGGCAAATCAGAAGACTGAAAATTTTTCTTTCGCAAGCTATGGATAGCTTCCAAAATAGCTGGGAATAAAATTGACAGTGTATCAAGGTACAGGAAAGCAAACCATTTCTTCATACACGGGCTCTCAAAGACAAAGTGACAGCAATAAGAATAAGGATAATTTATGTCATTTTAGAAACTTTGCAAAGTGCTTTCTGTGCATTATCTCATCGGAAAGGGAAGCAGAGAAACTAGAGAAATTTTGCACTAAGTAATGATTAACTTTTAAAAAATGGCTAGCTTTTGGTTTACATCACTTTCTTTTCCAAAGACTTCCCTCTGTTCTTCCCTATCCTATGAGCAATCCCTTGTGACAAAGAATTTTAAGAGAGAGAGGGAAATTATTCACCTAAACTAACAAAAACATCAACCAGTCTGTTCCATTATTCGTTGATTCCTGACCCCCCCCATCCTGCCACACACACTCACACACACACACACACACACACACACACACACACACACACACACACACCTACCTGCCCAGGAGAAAGGGATCAGGTACATTTTTTTCTAATAAGTGTTGAATTGTACAACATCCATAAAGGAGAGAAAAATGTAATTTCAACAGATTTTAGGGGAACATATGAATATACAACAGCTTCCCAATAAGAGATGTTGCCACTGTTACTAAGACATGATTGCTCATGAGAGAACCTGGAGCATCTTTCTCTGGTGACCTTTGAAGACAAGAAATATGCTCACCTACCTGGGACTGATTAGGTGCAGTCCTGATGGCCTTAGAATAGACTGAACCAAGAAGATGTCCCTGGTGCCAGGAATTAATCATTTTAATTAAGAGAACAAGCCATTGTTTGGTCCTGTCATTTAGCTCTCGCTCTAACCTTCAACAACGAACAAAGAATCCATTTAAAACCCATGTCCTTCCTGAAATACATGTTCCCTGCCAGGGCCTGGAATTGTGCTGAGAAAAGACAGCATCCTTGGAAGCAAAACTCTAAAATATGCAGATATTTCAAATGCCACCATAGGACTATGGGTCAAAAATGTGAAGATCTCTTTCCAAGACAGCCCCAGCCTTTGAAACCCAACTCAGATGGCACCCCCTTCAGAAAACTGTCCTTAAAACCCCCATGATGCTCTCCCAAACTGCCCTCAGACATCACATAGCCTCTCTTAAGCACATGCCATGGATTACAGTTACTTGTGTACGCAATTCCCCCTGGGTTGTTTAAAGTTTGCATCTCCCCTAGTGCCTAGCACAGTGCTCTGCCTACAGTAGATTCGTAAAACTGTTTCGTGCATTTCTTTCCAAAACCTGTAAAGTTAGCTGCCTGCGTGGGTCGATTCCATCCAGTTTGCTTAGATTCATAGAACCCCCAGAGTTCCAAGTCAGGCTTGGGTCTAACGCGCAAATATAGTCTATTTCGAGAAATAGACGTTTTCTCCTATTATTCCTCTAGGAGGACCAAGTCAGACCAATAATAACGCTCTTTAACGCGCATAGTTCCAAGTCAGGCTTGGGTCATTATGTAGAAGAGACGACCCTTACCATCCCTAACTGAAGCACTTCCTAGAGGCCATCCCACCCTAGAGCTGTGTGTTGGGGGCAAGGATGGGGGGAGGAGGGAGAATCTATAATGTTACCCACAAAGAAAAGAATCCATCCTCTGGTCACAAGAACTAGTATCAAATAAAACTGAGACAACAGGGTGTCCTTGGGACCAAGAAAAAGCAGAGGAAAATGTCTGTGCAAATTTCTTCTACCACCACCACAATCCCCCTCCCCCAATATACACAAGGCCTTTCATTAGTTTGTTGTTTTTTAATTTAAAAAAATACAATGAATGACATAGCACCTTGTCAGGTGCCCATAAGGGTAGGGTGTGGGGAACCAAGGAGGCCTGATCCAGGACTCAGATAAAGATCTTGGCAGAGTACCCTAATTAACACTCCCTCAAGATGCGGCTTGGCAACTTCTTGTATAAGGCTGGCTCCCTGGGACCCCCTCTCCCCCGGGTTACACTTAAAAGGACTTTTGTTTGAGATCCTGACATCAAAGCCTTTGCCCCCAGACTTCAGGCACCTAAAAGACATGTCCCTTATCAAATTGTCCATTCTGTGTGGGTTCCAGGATGTAACGGACTAAAGACAGCCATAACACCTTTTCCTTAACACCATAACATATTCCTTATCAAATTCTGTTACTTCCAGGATTTAACAGCCTTAAGACATTGATAGTAAAACTTAAATCCTTTCATCTTTCTGTATCATTTTGCTCTATAAAAACTTTGCTCAAAGAATCATTAAATGGAGTTCTTTCTTATGAACTACCCGCCAGGTTAATTCTCTCTCACATCTTGGCTAACACTTGGGGCTGGTACCCAAGTGGCCCACGGCAGTAGGGAAGAAGACATCTTTGCCACAAGGCATGAAAAATCTGCTACTCCAGCCTTTCTCAGCAAACTGCCTGAGGGCAAGATCTCTATTAATTGAGAGTAGGTGCTTTTGTTTAAAATTTAATAAGCAAGTAAGAAGAGCAATAAATATTCAGCCAAATCTGGCCTCCTCCACTTACTGTCTAGAAATACAGTTATTTCTTAGATCAATGGTATTCTAATTCATAGGCCACCAACCCAGAGGGCTTTGGGAGGGAAAGGGAAAAAAAAAAGAGTTATAGGGAGAGAGGAGTAAATTCATGGTTAGGAAGACTTCTTTTAAATAGATTGAATGTCATACATAATCACATAAATGTATTGCAAATGTACAGAGATGCTAATATGAATAATAAGATACAAATTCATTTCAAAGTTTTACTAAATTCCTATTAAGTTTTTGTCATTCTGTATTTTCTGTCAATGGATATTCATAGTATAACTATTACCTGGCATGAGTCTGTGAAATATTTTGAAGTTAAAGAAGGGTCTCCCTAGTCACAAAGTTTGGAGACTATAACCTTAGATAATTCTTCTTACCCCATCCTCCTGGGGCAGTCAATGAACCATGATCTTCAAATGCCATTTATACATTACAGTGTCTCAAAATACATCATCATTCACTTCCCACCTAGGATTTTCCTCATGAGCTCCCCATGAGCTCATATGCACTCCTTGTTTTATAGAGTAATAGGAGACAAATGTATTAAAAGAATAAGGAGACATGAAATTTATTTCTTTTTCTTCCAGGTGATGATTTCCAGAGAGGCTACAGTAACAATGCGATATCCCAAAAATTGTCCCAGAAATCAACCTGAGCATCACAGCATAAAAGAAGTCAATTCCTTCCCCTTGAAAGACAGTAAACAGGCCATTTACGCACATGAACAGAGCAGGACTTTTTCTGGCCAAAAAGTATCTCATGACCCCACCCAGGGACAGAGACACAAATCCATCACCCTACAGATGTCCACTGCCATAGACCTACTCAAGGTTCTTGGTAAGGCACACCCTCTGATGTAAACAGTGGAAGATAGCCATGGGCTGGAGTCCATGGGAATTTGTATGAAAACACTGTGTATACAAAGCATAACCACACAGAAGTGCAGACAAACACACACACACACACACACACACACACACACACACAGAGTTTAATCTTACACACAATGAAAGAAACTTACCTTGCATACAGCTGCCTGGAGTATTGCATCAAAGCCCCCTTCGGGAGCATCTCTGTTTCTGGATACCCTCTGTTTTTTAACTTCTTCATTGAAGCTATCGACTTTATCCGTTAAAGGCAGCAGATGGCGAAAGCCAAAGGATGGGACGCAGTGTGGAAACAACTTGTAACTGGGGAGAAATAATAGTCTCAGAGCCACTTTTTCACCCACATTCCCATGTCATAAACAGAAACATGCTCAGTGCACTCTCACCAAGAGGCTAAGGTACAGAAACACATAGACATTCAACAATTATTATTACATGTGTGCAGAACGTTACGAGGGACTGTGGGAGCTATGAAGACACGGCCCCTGTCCTCACGGAGTTGAGCTGAGGTAGGACAGACACCCATGATACTTTACGTACCATATGAATGGAACATCTGAGAAGGGTTATTCGAGTATCAAAGAAGGAAACATTTACTAAGCACTTAATAAGTGACAAGCGCTTTGCTAATATCGCATTGATCCTCACACAACAACCCTGTGAGGTAAGAGCTAATATTATCCCCATTTTACAGATGAGGAAACTGAGTCAGAGGTTAGATGAATTGCCCAAGGTCAAAGAGCTAATAGGTATCTGGGGCAGGATTTGAAGTCAGGTCTTTCCGACGTCAGACTCAATGCTTTATCCCCTGTGACTACCTGGCTGCCTCTGTAAAATACACTGAATGGGGAAAGTTTTACGGAGGAGTTCAGACATGAGCTAGTCTTTGAAGGACTATATGTGTGTATATATATATATACACATATATATATATACACACACATATGCATATATACACACATATATACATACACACACACACACACACACACATATATATATATATATATATATATATATATATATATATATATATACATACATACGGACATATAAGACGGAGAGGAGAGTAATGACATTAGAGGGGGAAGTAGGAACACTATAAAGAAGACTAGAAGAGGAAATGAAGCACATAAGACCATCAGACATTTACTTTATCAACATTATTACACTTTATACCCTACAGCAACACTGTGAAAGTACACCAGGTACTTGGTAGCCTCGTTTTGTACACAAAAAACCTAAGACTCATAAAAGGGTACCTCTCCCGGACTTGGAAACAAAAACAAAAAACCCACATGAGGGTCAGAAGCAGGACTGGATGCCTGGACTCTGATTCCATGTCTGGCACAATTTCTATCACACCAAGCTGCCTCACACTTTTGCTGTTGAGAAACAGAAATCTCTCTTGAATGATCCCCTACGACGGATGCCAGAACACATTCCACAGGGGCACCGTTATCTAACCTCACCAGGAGCTACAATTTAGCCAGGCCCGTTTTGCTCCTCTATATATCCTCAGCACACAACATATTGACCCTGCAGAGAGTAGGTCCTTAATAATTACTTTAACTGGCCATGATCTGGCATGTAGTCCACGCTTAATAAATGCTCAGTGAAAGACAAGTCTGTCTCTCAAGTGAATTGATTTGAACGAATCTTTTTTCATCAAATGCCTAGTAGTTGCCTACTTTCCTAGGTGCTTGAGTTACAAAGATAAGCTAAGACACTTGGTTTCTGTCCCCAACAAGCCACACCCAATGTTAACTATACCCTGGTAGTTAATGCAATGATCAGTAATTAAAGATGAGAAACCATCAAGAACAAAGCGAGGGGTGTGTGTGAGACAGCAGTTTGGCACAGGATGCTAAGAAGCACCTTCACCCTTAAGGAAGAGAAGCAGGATTAATCCAAACACAGGGGAATCCAACCTGGCCACTCCTGCAGGCCTGGGCAGGTAACAACCTACAGGATGCAATTTCCTGATTTCCAAGAGGGCTTGGCAATCAGTTCTCTTCTGGGAACTATGGACACTTTTCCTCCTACCATTGTCACAATTATCCCCATCAAACTCTGTTGGAACAAATACTATCTGCCAGAGGCAGAATTCTGTTTAAATAAGCTGGAAAGGGCAGAGCCAAGATGGCGGCGTAGAAGCAGCAAAGCTCCGCAGCTCTCACACAACCACCCTAAACACCCATGAAATATGACCCCAGATAAAGTCTAGGACTCTCAGACTCACACAAAAATACAAAAACCACATCTCTTGCTGAGGGCAGCTCAGCAGCAGGGGCTCATTGTGGCGGCAGGGAGTGGAGGTTGGCCCAGCCTGAAGCCGAGACTGTGGCCAGGCCCGGGCAGTGAGAAGGAGCCGAGCTAAGCCGAGCTGAGCCAAGCCGCACAGCAGCCAGTCTGCGGGAGAGAAGATCTACAGCCTCCAGCACCTCCACATCTACCAAGGCATGAAAAACAGGGATTGGAGAGGGGCAGCTCGGCAGGAGGGGCTCATCCAGCAGGCCAGGACCCAGGGCGGTGGGGAGGAGCCGAGGCTCCCAAGCCCCAGCGTGAGTCGACTTCAGAGATCTAAAGCACCTGAGGGATCTTCAAATCCAGCAAACCAGGATCAGAGACTGTCAGTGAAAGAGAAACTTTGAAACTTAATTTGGAGGAAGGAAAGCAGTTCGGCCAATCTGCCCCCAGGACAAGGAAGAAGTGGGGGAAGGGAACTGCTGGAACCAGCGGCAGCCCCCGCAGGGCTACTTCAGAGCCCCTGGCCTGTAGACTCCAAAGGGGGACTGAGTCGATTGATCAGGGCCAAGTGCTCTTGCGTTGAGTGGCCTGGATCCAGATTGTGGTCTTGGGTGGTGGTCCTGGGGTGCACTTTCAGCAAGTCAAAGCTGGGGGGTGTGGGGAGGGCCTGCAACACCGCCCTAATAGCTCCAGCAGCTGGGAAAACCCCAGCAATTTGGAACAGAGCTTTCCCCCCT
>CM053596.1:255767580-255788149 GCA_028646575.1 Pseudocheirus occidentalis
GATCTCGTTTGAGAATAAGCCCCCGACCGGTGCTGCAGGGCTGAGCCGGGCAGTCTGGGCTGCTCAACTCGCCCCGCCCCACACTTAGCTGGCCCAGTGTCCGCTCAGGCGGGGCCAGAGGAGGGAAAAGTAGGGGAGGAGGGAAAGCAGAGGAGAAAGGGAAGGGAGGAAATCGGCTGAGGCTGGCTGGCTGGGAAGGCTGGCCGGCTGGGAGGGAGGAAGGGGAGGGCAGGGGAGGAGAGAGCAGAAGAGGGGCCGAAGTGGAAAGGGAAGAAGAGTGCGGTGGCGCGCGAGTGAGCTGCGGGACAGAGCCGGTCCTGCGGGGCGCAGAGGCAAACCCCCCCACCCTCCTGCTCCCGCGGGGTCCTCGCTCAGGGCCAGGCCGGGCTGCTGGAGAGCACCGAGTAGCGCTAGCCCGCCGCCCTCTCACTTCGCTCTGCGGGCCGGCCGGCGGTGCCCTCCGCGCCCCCGGGCAGCTTTAGGAAGGCATGGTGGCGGCTGAGCCCGGGCCATCGCGGCGCCCTTCCCCCTCCTCCGCCTGGCTGGGTCCCGTGCGGCGGGAATGAGGCTCCAGATCCCCGGACCGGTCCCCTGCACTTCGCTTCTGGCAGCCCAGTTCCGACCCCCCAGGCCCGAGAGCGGGCTCAAATCGGCTCCCCGGGGACGCTGCTGAGAGCGCATCAGGGTCCGCCCCCCACGGAGTCGGCCCCCAGGGCCCCCAGCTGGGCACCTCGGGCGTCCCAGCCGCGCCCCTCGCCATGGCCCCCAGGCCGTGGCCTCTCTCCGCCCGCCTCCTGGTGCTCTGCACCCTCCTGCGCCAGAGCCCAGGTGAGTCCCAGCTGCGGTTCGGGGTGCGAGCAGGAACTTAGCGGGGCGGAGCTGGGGGCCAGAGACTGCTGGAGCGAGGGAGAGGGATAAGTGCAGGGCTGGGGGGGGGGTGCGGGACTACGGGCACCCTTAGGTGGGAGGGGCGGGGCGGGAGCCGGGCCCAATGGCTCGCCACTAGTGTAGCGCGCGGGACCCGGCACTTCCAGCCGAGCTCCGCAGCACAGCCTGAGCGGACGCTGTCCCAAGACTTCCTCGCCTCCTCCTCCTGCCTAAACAGCGCCTGCATGTGCTGGCTGAGCCCGCGGACTATGCTTGGAGGTCCCCGCAGGGGCTGAAGAGGGAGACGGAGGCGGGGGGGAGCCGGGCTCCTCCATCCTCGAGAGCACAAAAGACGTCTCTGTGGATGGACGTGGGCAGAGTTTTGGGAGAGTGCGGTGCGAGTCCTCGGCCGGGGAAGCTCACTGCCGGGAGGCTGAGTGTTCCTGGGGAACCGGAGGCCGGAACCTCTAAACTCGGCCTTTGGCCATGGCCAAGAATCTCTGAACATCAGATCTGGAGGGAGTTCAATCCGACCCTCTGCATTCTACCGACGAGGAAGCTTAGAGCTTCCACTGTCACGTATCGATTAGAGATAGTCACGGAATCGGACCCGGGACCCAGGTCCCAGGCCGTGCTCCCCGTGCCTTGCTATCCAGCATTAAAGAGAAGGCTCAGCTTTAAAGTAGCCACCCTCCAACCTTAAGTAAGGTACACGCTACTTATCTGTAATATTCCCTATCATGGGGACTACTCTCAGGGAATCCAGAGAAGCACCGGTTTAGTCTGAGTTTGGAAGGGGGTGTGGGGTGGGGTGGGGTGGTGTGGTGTGGTGTGGCGTTGTGTGGTGTGTTTGGTGATTTCACTGTGATCTCTTTGGTGCCGGAACTCCAGAAGACTGTTCTCAAAGCAGATATACAGCTAATTGGTCTGCCCCTTACAGTCTTAGAAAGTTCTGCTTAAGGGCGGTGAGAATTTAAGTGACATGTTCTGGGTCAGAGAAGAGGCTTGAACCCAGACCCTGCTGTTTCTCCTTCCACTACTCCAAATGCTCCCATGAGAGTTTTAGAGTTCCGATATTATGACCTTCTAGCTTGGGGGAAGGGTTTGTATTTTTTTTTTAAGTAAGGTCCCAGAATAAAAACTTTTTAGAGCCATTAAACTAATGGGTAAATCAACTTTTGCAACAAGATGTTCCCTTCCCCCCACCTCCTCCCAACCAGATAATGCAATGGGAAAAGAGAATAATAAGCATTCATGTACAGGCAGAAACATACACCCGTTCCCAAGGGATTTGGGGGAGTTTAATTCACTGCAGTGCAAGTAGTCACTTGTCCACCTCTTTCTTAGAAGCCTGGAGGGATGATTATCTCTTCCTCCACTCTTTTTTACCCCTGAACTTAACTTAAAGGAAGTAAGCTTGGCGAGGGGAGGGTAGAGAGAGGGAGAAGGGGGAACGGAGGGGGAGGGGAGAAAAAGGGGGAGAGGGA
Source organism: Pseudocheirus occidentalis (assembly GCA_028646575.1). NCBI lineage: Eukaryota > Metazoa > Chordata > Mammalia > Diprotodontia > Pseudocheiridae > Pseudocheirus > Pseudocheirus occidentalis. The sequence continues at coordinate 255,769,935 of CM053596.1, forward strand.
GAGGGTAAAGGAGGAGGAGGAGGATAGAGAAAGGAGGCTCTGGACTGAATGGAAAGGCTTGTTTGTAATTCAGTTTTTAATATAGTAACAAGTTTGCTTTCATTGAAGTAAATATCCTAGAACTAGAAGTAAATGACCTCTGAAGTCCCCTCCTGGTCTTTCCTAGGGATAGTTGTTGGTTTTTGTTTTATTTTTGTCTTATTGGGTTTTCCTCTTTCCCTGGGGGAAAACTATTGATTAGACCTACCTCCTAGATAATGCAGAGTTTAGGAAAAACAGGTATAAAGTTCTGTATGAATGGGCTCCAATTACCTTTTTGTGGTTTTCCTTAATGCCGAGCTCTCCAATTTTCTGTCCATCTCCTTCAAAAGTATTTAGGCAGCTTCTAGAAGGAGCAAGGTCTGTGATATGGAAATCTGTCATTCCCCAGAGCAGTATCTTTCTCTTAGTGGATTGGACCTTCCAGAAATTTAGAGTGCTATGTGGGATGTGCACCTTAGATGGAAAAGAACTGATTGCTAGAGCCCAGAGATCTTAACTGTAATAAAAATTGGAATACCCATACTTTGAGATTTCCCAGGAGGGACGGAGATTTGGCCATAGTTATGCAGGTTATAGATTTTGAACTGTGAAGGAACTCTGAAATCACCTAGTTCAATCCTCTCATTTTCCAGATGAGGGAACTGAGATGAAAAGAAGATAAGTAATTTACCCAAGCTCACATAGGTGGTAACTGGCAGGGGGAAGAAGGGAAAGGGAATACATACTCCCTGAAACTTGATCTGACAGTTTTCCATTGCAATATGCTGGCTTGGGAGGGCTCTAATTTCATTTCTCCCTATTTCTCAATAAAGTAAAAGGACTTTTTTTCTGTGCCTCCTCTCCCCCCCCCCCACACACACACTTTTAAAGCAGCACAAGTACTTTCAAGGCCTTAATTGTGCTTGAAAGGGAAAATCTAATTGTAAGGTAGAGAGAAGCAGGATTACAGGACCATGCCATTTTCTCAATTTATAATATACTTTTCCCACCACAATGTTATGTGGCAGATAATACAGGGATCATTAATCCAGTTTTATAGATGAAGAAAACTGGGGTCTAGAGAAGACCCTAGACATCCTGGAGAGGATGTATGACTTGTAGTAAGTATAGTGACTGATGCAAGAACCCTGGTCTTCTGGCTCCAAAGCTTAGAGAAACTCAAGCTGCTGAAACCTTCATTCCATTCCCCCTTCTTCAGCTTTGGTTCTTAATGTCCAATTTAGGACTGTGGTATTTTACTTCAGTTGAGACTCAGGAACAAATTCTTAATTTTTTTTTAAAGAACTTCACCTCCAGGAATATCCCTTTCATTTGCAATGGCTACCTTAACACTTTGAGAACTTATCTAAGTCATTTCACAAAATGAAATTTCTTGGAAACAGAATGGGGATGGTGAAATTCTATTGTAGAGACATTTCAGTATGTCTTAGTTAGACTTAGAATCAAGAAAACTTGGGTTCAAATCCCTCTGACCAGAGGTGTGCTGGCTGGCAAGATTAGACTTTGGGTCAAGAAGACCTGAGATCAAATTCAGTCTCTGACACTTTCTTTGACCTAGCTGTGTTTGACCCTAGCTGTGTTACTTCACCCTGTTTGCCTTAGTTTCTTTACCTGTAAGATTAGCTGGAGAAGGATATGGCAAAGCACTCCAGTATCTTTGCCAAGAAAACTCCCAGTGGGTTAATGAAGAGTTGGACTCAACAATATGAGATATGTACAGTGTAAATGGAAAGCCATCTCAGAGGAAAAGCATTACTAATGGGGGTGAGGTGGAGGAGGAGGGAGGATGGAAAAAGACCTCCAAGGGAAGGTGAGATCTGACCAAAAAGCCAGGAACAACTGTATTCAAGACCCACCTCTGTCACCTCCAGGCTGTGTAACTTTGGGCAAGTCACTTAGCCTCTCAATGTCCCTGGCAGTTCCCTGAAATCCCACATTTTGGAGGTGCAGATTTTCATTGCTAGGAGTTTCTTTACTGGGAATTCCTTAAGCCAAAAAAAAAAGGGTTCAGTAATGAGAAAATTTATTTCAAGTACTTTGAAAACTTTAAAGTACTCTATGACTCGATTATTTTATTAAAAAAATATAAAACCAATGTACCATTTTCTTAATGAACACCCTAAGAATTAGACTTCACAGAGTCCAGGGAAAGCCCATTCATTCCTCTATGATGCTGGACTCTTTTGACAGCTCCCATCCCCCTCTCCACGTTTTCCATCCATGGGATGGTGAGAAAGTTGGGAACTGGTGGTGAGTGTGCATTCTCTCTTCAGCCAGCCTAGTGCCAGGATCAGACATGACCGGACTTCTGTTTGCTCCTTGGGTTTACATTTTAACTCAGTTGTCCCTGAACCAAGGATTTCTCTGAAGGATTTCGTTGCAGAAGAGGAAAGGGGCTAATTAATTCTGATTAGTATTCCTCTCTGGCTTGTCCTCCGAGCTGATTTAGCTATTGAGGCAACTGAGAAGAAAATATCTACTGAACTTGGCAATGAGCCCTTTGTACTTGTTTGCCACGGGAGCTAATTTTTCTTCTTCAGGCTGGTCATGGAAATATTCTCCTGAGGGCTCCAATATATTAATAACTCGGGCCAGTCACACAGTTCACAGACAATACAAGCCCTTCAGAATGGGACTGTGTGTATCAGGGCTAATAGGAAGGTAGATGTTTGTAAAGGCATTTATCTGTTGGCTGGGGTTCAATAACTGGGCACTGCTGTCTTGGTGTAGTTTGTTACTTTCTCCCCTTCCTTTCCCCCCCATTGGATTAATGACTTTTATAAATATAAAGGAGCTGTTTATTTATTGACCCTGTTTGTTGCAGTCCTCTCCCACTTTGGTCAATGCCTTGGGTTTTGTTTTGGGGTTTTGTTTTTTTAATTTCCACTAGTATGCAACATGGGGAAAGGTCTGAGCAGGCTGTGGGAAGGCAGGGGTGAGGCAAGTATTGGCACATGCGATTCAGAAGCTGGGGATGCTTGTCCTACCTGGCCCCATCCTTCCTCTCTCACTTGACCATCATCATAGCTATGCTATGAGTGAGTTAATAAAGGGTTAATCAAGGCAGCACTGATGGCAGAATTAGGAGATGTCACTTGAGTAAGAGTCTGAAAGAGATTTTTGTGGTTCTCCTTAATCTCACCTAGAGGTGATGGAGGCTGGCTCTTTAGGGGAAGTGGGGGTGGAGGAAATAACCTGAGAGAAATAAAAAGCACCCAGCTGTCCTCCAATGTCCTTCTGTGAGCTGGTGGAGAGGATGCCTTCTTTAACCTTGTGCTCCAGTTTTTCTTATCAATCAATTTAACGTTTGTTAAATACCCACTTTGAGACAAGCATTGGAGATTTAAGAAAAAATGAAATTCACTTCAATAATTCAATTAATTAAATATTCATTAAGTTCTCACTATGTGCCAGGCACATCATTAAGCAATAAGGCTACAAAAAGAGGCAAAAGACTGCCCTCCTACCCTCAAGGGGCTTACAATCTAATGGAGGGGGGGAGGGGCAACATGCAAACACATAGAATGCAAGCTATATATAGGATAAACAGGAAATAGTTAGCAGTCCCTGTTCTCAAGGAGTTTATAATCTAATGTAAAGTGATCTGGAGAAGGAAAAGGCAAATCATTCAGGTGTCTTTGCCAAGAAAATTCCAAATGGGGTCATGAAGAGTTGGACATGACAGAAACAACAAATTTGTGTCTAATCCCTATGAAGACAAGAATGAATCTGCCCCCGTGATGAGGACAGTGCTTTGTACAGTCTTTCTTTAACAAGTTTTGTTATTCATAGGATCCTAGACTGAGAGCTAGAAGAGACCACAGAGGTCAAACTAGTCCAGCCCCTTCATTTTACAGAAGTGAAGTGACTTGCCCAGGGTCACACTGCTAGTGTAGGACTAGGACTCAAACTCAGGTCTTCCTGAATCCAAGACCAATATTACACCAAAATTATCCCCTACACCAAACTACTTCTCTTGATGATGAAGAAAGGTTTTGTAAAAAGTTATTGAAAGGTGGCACTGAATGTTTTTCTATGTTAAAATATCTACTTTGCTCATTTGCAAAAAGAAGGCAAAAGTATCATTATAGTCATCACCACTCCCTTTTGGCATAAAAGTGTGGGACAGCCAGGATGCTGCATCCCAGTTGCCAACAATCTGCTCCTCCCCATCTGGTTTGCCGGACAGATGCCCCTACATCTGTCATTGGGCGCTTTTAGACTCTACATGTATTTCAGATACCCACTCCCTGAGGGTTGTGGTCTCCAGACTGATGTAAAGGTGACCTAAGAATCATGGTGCTTGGGGGAGGAATCATTCATTGTGACCCCTCCTCCTGCCTTTTTGTGCCTTGACCAAGAGAGATTCAGCCAAGAAAGTCATCTTGAATGCAGGAGAGCTCTGTGGCTTATGGAGGCATTAGCTTATAAAAATCCACATAAACATGTTATAATTAGGGCAGAATGACAAGTTTTAGTGACGTTCATAAAATTTTCTTGAGAATAGATTCCATTATTCCCAAGGGAAAAGCTAAACTTCAAAGAAGATGTAATGGCATGGACCCAGAAAAGTTGAAAAAACTATCCTGTTTGCAGCTCTCTAGAAATCTTTTCCTGGAGTACTTTACAAAATGTACTTTTTTATGAAATGTAAAATTTATATTTCTAATATGAAAAAAACCTCTCTTTGGGGTTTTAACCTCTCAAGTCTGGAAGCATATTTATCATTCCAAGAATTTTCCCACAGCTGTTAATAAACTTAATAAAGTCAGGAAGACCTGAATTCAGATCTGGTCTCAGACACTAGCTGTGTGACACTGGGCAAATCACTTAGCTTTATTTGCCTCAGTTTCCTTATTTGTAAAATGAGCTAGAGAAAGAAGGAAATGGCAAACCCCTCCAGTATCTTTGCCAAGGAAACCCCAAATGGGATCATGAAGAATCAGGCATGATTGAAACAATTGAGCAATAAAAACAACAACAATAAAAACAACAACAAGTTAATAAACAGTACCGCATAGGATAGATGTTCAGTAAAGGGAGCCAGCTGTCTCATTCTGATACCTTCTCTGATGTTTCTCACCAACTTGTCCCTTGCTTGATTCTGACTCTCCTCTAATGGGAGAGATAATATGCAGATAGTTTGATATGTATAAGATATATATGGAGTATGAGACAGGCAACCCCTAGCACAGTGCTTGGCAGATTGTAAGCATAATGAAGGCTTTTTTATCCATATGTTCATCCATCCATCCATCCATTCCTCCCTTCATCCATCTATCTGTTCATCCATGCATGCACTCATCCATTCATTCAAAGTCCAACCTCTGACACAACCTGCTCTTAATTTCTTAATCTCTTAATGAACTGGGCATCTTAAGACTATTAAATTGCAGATCTGGATTGGTAGAAGAACTTTCTCTGTAATGAGCTCTCTCCACCAATGGAATCACAGGTCCTCACCCTCACCTTACCCCACCCTCATGTTGTTAATGCTGAATTATTTGCAGATGTTATAGGTGTTAGGTGAAAAGTGAATTGGGACTGGAGTAGTCAGGAATGCCATCAGAGTGATGAGATCCCCTAAAAGGTTGGTGGGATTTGGATGGTCAGAGAGGGGAGGAAATAGCATTATAAGTGGAAAAAAAGCCTAAGCTCATAAGTTTATAGATACAGAGCCAGAAGGAATGTTGGGAGATCTTCTAATCCAACTTTCAATTTACAGATGAGGAAACTGAGTCCCAGAAAGGTTAAGTGACTTGCCCAATGTCACATTCCAAGTAAATAGCAGTGCCAGGATTTGAACCCACTTTCTCTGATTCCAAATCAGAGTGAAAGACAAGCAGCAAGAGTACTAAGTAATTCTTGTTCATGGGGCTGAAGGATGAGCAGATTAGTCTACTGAGAGAATGAGGAGTAGTGCTTAATACTGATAAAAACAGCTCACACTTAAGAGGGGCTTAAAGCTTCCCAAGTGCTTCCTACACACTGAGTCCCTGGGCAAGTCACTTAACCTGTTCACATAGCCTATTTCTTCAATGAGAAATATGGCTCTAAAAGGTCTTTTAGAGAAAAAAAAAATCAGATGAAAGCCATAGGATCCTAGGTTTAGAACAAAAAGCAAAAAGGAACCTCAGAAGCCACATAGTCCAGCACCTTATTTTATATTTGAGGAAACGGAGACCCATTGAGGTGAAGTGACTTGCCCAAGGTGACACAGGCAGTCTGCCTCAGAAGATTTAGATGCAGGTCCTCTGACAGCATCAGTCAGCTCTCTTTCCATTCTGCAACTTATGGGGGCAGCAGTAGGCTGGATTAGAGTTGAGACTGTTGGGATAATTGAGTTGTGAGATGATCAGAATTTAACACCTGGAAAGGAATAATGAAGGTAAGAAACCTTTCAAAGGAAAATTCAGGGATTTGTGATCTGGCTTTAGTTGTGTCTGACTGTTCGTGACCCCATTTGGGGTTATCTTGGCAAAGATATTGGAGCTGTTTGCCATGTCCTTCCCCAGTTCATTTTACAGATGAGAAAACTGTGCCAAACAGGGTAAAGTGACTTGCCCAGGGTCACACAGTTAGGACGTGACTGAGGGTAAATTTGAACTCAGTTCTTCCTGACTCCAGGCCAGGTACTTTATCCACTGTACCATCTAGCTGCTAGATAGGTGAATTATTGAAGAGAGAGAAATCCAAGGGAGAACAGATACTTATCATAGATTTAAAGCTGGAAGAGGCCTTAGAAATCACCTGATCCAGTGATCTTCAATTTGTAGGTGAGGACACATGGGCCAAGATAGGGAAAGTGATTTGCCCAAGGTAGTAATTACCAGAACTTAGATTCAAATCCAGCAGGTCCTCTGCCCGCTGTATTTGGGGCTGCTTTTCCAGCCTGACTATGTTGCAAGGATAGCGTGTTTTTCTTTTTTTAAAAGATTATGGCTTGCAGTAAAGCTGAGAGCCTCGGAACATTTGAAAAAAGTGTTTGAGATGAGTTAGACATCGGAAGTCAGGGGGTAATATAAAAGTCAGTGTGGTAATAGTCTGTCGTTACTACTTCCCATTTTGGTGACCTAGCGTGACATTCTGGACATCCAGCTTTTATTTCTTGCTTCCTTTCTTTGAACACATACACATAGTGACTCTATGTGACTTGCCCAGTCAGCCAAATGCCCCATTTCCTGAAATATTTGTTTACAGAGCAGAGAGTCCCTCAATAAGCAAAATAACGTGGCTGGATTTCTAGAATGGAAACTGATTGGATATATAGGTGAGGCTTAGTAACAGTTTGGCATGGTCATACATAGTCTCAAATTTCCCCAGTCCTTTCCACCTCTAAAATTCTGTGATGCTAAATGCCAGCATGTGCACTCTACTTAATTTGAGGTCAGACTCTACAATACTCTTCTTTCAGGAAATTCTACCAGCAACATACTCTTCGGGATACACTTCTAGATGGTTAAGAAAATGACTAGTATAATAGATGAGAATTTATTTTAATTATTATTGGGGATAAGGACTATACCTTGGATTGAATTGATTTAGGGAACTTCTAAGTAAAGAAATTCCCTCTACTAATTCAGTTCAGCAGCATTTCATCTTTCTTACTTGTGTAAAACATTGAGAAGTTAAGAGACTGTCCTGGGTTGCCCAGCCATTATGTGTAGTAGGGACTCAGTGTGTGAAGTAGGTGGCTCAGTGGATGAACTGCAGGGCGAGGAGGGAGGAACTTGTTGTTTAGTCACGTAGACTCTGATTCTTGGCAGAAATACTGGAGTAATTTGCTATTTCCCTCTCCAGCTCATTTACGATGAGGAAATTAAGACAGGCATGGTTAAGTGACTTGGCCAGGGTCATGTAACTAGTAAGTGTATGAGGCCAGAACTGAACTCAGGAAGATGAACCATGAGGATTTTATGTTGGATCCTGTAGGTAACCACAGGAACTCATTGAACAAGGGAAGTGCAGGGAGATGACATGGTCAGACCTATGGTTCAGGAAACTCACTAACTCTCTGGGAGATCCCTTATTGAGTTCCCATTACAATCCTTTTGGCCTGGTTCTCAGAACATTTCATATTCTCTCCAGATTTGAAAGTATGTTTCTGTAAATGTGTTATTTTAACAATGATGATATTGAGTAGAGATTTCCCTCTCTGCTGTCCCAGAGAGATCTCTTGTGTCTGTATAGGTCTCTGCTCCTAGCCTAGTAAGAGCTAGCCGGAATCCCTGGTAACTCCATTCAGCTACTCAGCATCTACCAAAATGAAACTGCTGTTTTAAAATCACTATTTTGTTAACCTCAGCAATCTCCTCTCCCTTCTGTGTCATGCCTGGATTCTTCTTTAAGTTGTTGTAGTAGAAGCATCTCTTTATCTTCTCACAACCAACTTCATACCCCTGGACCTCTGGTTTCCTCATTGATAAAATGAGAAGATTGGACTCAGTGGCCAAAGAGAAACTTCCCAGCTCCCAGGTCATGATCCCTGTGATGTGCGTGCACACGTGCATATGTGTGTATATGTGTGTGTACACACACATACATGTACACACATACCCATACACACAATTTCCTGTTCATAAATATTAAATTAAATATTTATTAAAGAAATATTTTTGCAATATTTATTAAATGCAAATTTAGAAAAAAATTATAATTATTTATAAAAATAGACATTTTAGAATCAAGTTAAAAGGCAAATGTTTGTCTTAGCCCAAATCCTGACTTCTAAAACTCACTTTGTAAAATGTTTATTCATAAGTAATCCTTCGTCTTTGTTGTGGAGTTGTTTTCAGTCTGGACCCCATTTGGGCTTTTCTTGGCAAAGAGACTAGAGTGGTTTATCTTTATCCTTCTCCACATCATCTTAAAGATGAGGAAACTGGGCCCAGCAGGGTTAAGTGACTTGCCCAGGGTCACAGCTAGGACTTGTCTGAGGTCAGATTTGAACTCAAGAAGAATAAGTCTTCCAAGCCCAATGCTCTATCCACGATGCCACCCAGACCTTTCATCTTAAGACTTCCTAATGGCAGCTTGGAGCCTCTCCCTTGAAAAAGTATCAGCTGTCTCCCCAGTACTTCATGAGGTAACCCATAGTTTTGGGACTTTTTTGAGAGGAGAAGAAAGAGCAGGTGCTTGGAAACCCTGGTGTGGCTCATATAATTTTATCCAGGCTGGTTGGCAGAGTTGGTCTAACTATGTTCAAAATATATTATTAAAATGATGTCTAACAGAGCTGGTGAGAGAAGTCATTGGTAATGTTACCCTTATTATAAAGCTTTTGAAATTGGTCTATGAGAGCATTAAGCGACATGCCCGTGGTCACAAAATAAATTGGTGGAATATATAGAAAGGGAATGAAAGAGGCCAGGTTTTTCCTAAGTGCTATTATAAGCTACTTGTCTATTTTAATGCCAAATAGTCAAGCCTTTCAGAAACTTTACAGTAGTTTACACGCACTTAGTGATGGATTTCTATAGACTATCCTGTAGTGCAGTGAATAGAGACTCATTTTTTTTAGTTTAAATCTAGCCCTGTGTGACTCTGGGCAAGTCACTTAACCTTGTTTGCCTCAGTTTCCTCATCTGTAAAATAAACTGGAGAAGGAAATGGCAAACCCCTCCATTACCTTTGCCAAGAAAAACCCAAATGGGGCCAGGAAGAGTTTACAATAGAATATCCAGGTCAGTAAGGGTCCTTCACCCAAGTGTCTTGGCAGGCAGGCACAAGAAATCAAGCTAGTGGGGATCATAATGATGCTAGCTTTCTGCAGCATGGGATGGTGGAAGGAGTACTGAGTTTTGGAATCACAGGACTGGAGTTCAAATTCTGGCTTTGTCACTTCCTACCCCTGTGACCTCCTGCCAAGTCATTTGACCATTTTGGGTCTTGATTTCTTCTGTAAAGAAGTTGGAGCAGGTCAAGAGTTCCTAATCTTTTTCTGTGTCATGGATCCCTCTGGTAGTTTGATGAAGCCTATGAACCCCTTCTTAGAATAATGTTTTTAACTGCATAAAATAAAGTATGAAGGAAATTAATTATATTGAAAGACACTCATTGAAGTATTTAAAAAAAATAAGTTCGGTGTGGCTAGGTGGCACCGGCCCTGGAGTCAGGAGGACTTGAGTTCAAATCTGGCCTCAGACACTTAACACAAAACTAGCCATGTGACCTTGGGCAAGTCACTTAACCCAATTGGCCTCCAAAAAACAAAAAAAGAAGTTCACAGATCCAAGGTTAAGAACCTCAGGATTTGCTAGGATCCCTTCCAACTAATAAGTCTGTGACCCTGTACATGTGGTTAATTCAGGGACTTGGAGGAAAAAGTTGTTTGTTGAAGTTCAGTGGTAGGATGAGAGTAGTGACCACTGGTCATGGCCCAGGGATGCAGTGGACGGCCTTTGCATCTTCAATGTCTGACCAAGTTCTCAGTGCCCCACATCACCTGCTTCAACTGCCTTCACGGTCATTGGAACAAATTGTTCTCATTTGCCCATTCCACTGGGCAAGTAAATGAAGAAGTAGGCAGACCCTGAATGATGCGCTAAATGATGTAATTTGGAACTACCTATAGGCAGTGAATTCATGATTTGGGAAGTTCCCCATCCAAAAAGTCTGGTTTGGCCACCAGGGATGGGGAACCACATGTAGTCCTCTAGTTTGAATTCAGTCAAAGAGCCTCACTTGAGGACCTAGAGGGCCACGTGTGGCCTTGAGGCTTCAGGTTCCCCATCCCCGGGCTAAGTCCTTTCCTGTTTTGTTGATAAATAGTTAAACTTTTTCAGTGCCTACTACCAGCTTTTTCATGTATGTTAGTTCATTTGGTCCCTGCAACAAGCCTGTGAAGTTGCTGTATGGAGTAATAAGAGGGATGCTGCTGAAGACAGGATTTCTAATCTTATCTCTGCTCTGGCACCCAAAACAAACAATTTAAACCTTTTATGCCACTAAAATAGTGAAGGGATTAGGGGTTGGACTAGAGCTTTCCAATTAGAACCATTCTCTCCCTTTAACAGATAAAGAGACTGAATTTGAAAGACGTAAAGGGGCTGACCTTAGGTCATATGGCTAACAAAAGCAGAAGAGTTAGGACTTTTGATTCCTAGTCAAAATCTCTGAGGAGATAAGATTTGTAAAGTGCCTAGCATCTCACCTGACTGGCCTTAGGTCAATACTTGTTCCTTTGTATTCCTTTTCTTTAGCCAAGTGCTTGAACATTCCTGCTCTATTATCTTGCCTATGTTTCCTCTCAAATCACTAATAAAGGGTTTGCCTGCTGGTTCTTGTGTTAATGACCAAAATGGATGCCAGATATAGCCTCATGTCCAGTGTCAGCCTTCCTGGGGGTCAGGAGCCTTTCTGACCTGGATATTCTAAAGTGTGCTAATGACTTACATTTTTATAATACTCGAAAAATTGCTAAACCTTTTATATACATCATCTCATTTGGGCCTCACAACAACAAGGTCAGGTGGGTATTAGAGGTTTTTCTTATAGATGAAACTGAAACTCAAAGCTTTAAATGGCTTGTCCACAGTCTTAGAGCTTGTGATTGGCAGACAGACAGATAGATGCAGGGAGGATTTGAACCAGGTTTTCTTCTCCCCTCGCCCTGACACACTTAATTTATTTTTTCTACTTACACACAAAGATAGTATTCAGCATTCACTTTGACCAGATTTCAAGTTCCAAGTTTTTTTCTCCCTCCTTTCCCTCCCCTCTCCCCAAGATAGCTTGTGATCTGATACAGGCCATATATGTACAAACATATTAAACCCATTTCCACATTAGTCATGTTGGGAGAGAAGCATCAGGACAAAAGGGAAAAAGCACAAGAAAACCCAACAACAAAAAGGAGAAAACAGTCAGCTTCCATCTGCATTCGGACTCCTTGGTTCTTTCTCTGGATGTGGACATCTTGAGTCCATTGGAATTGTCTTAGATCATTGCATGGCTGAGAAGAGCTAAGTCTATCAAAGTGGGTTGTCAAACAGTGCTGCTGTTACTGTGTATGATGTTTGCCCGAGAACCAGGTTTTCTTCAGTCCGGGGCAGCGCTCTCTCCAGTAGACAGAACTAAACTATTACTCCCTGAGAAAAGCAATGTAGCATGGCTTTTGAGATAACATTTGAAAAACAAAAGTAGGAAGAAACTGTTCATTTCAGAGCTGCTACTTTTGTTAATTTTAATCATCAATTTGGGAATAACTGGGACAATTTTGTTATATGAATGTGATGGGACACAATTAATCTAGCGCCTGCCCTCTGTTGACCAACCTTATCCTATGTAAAGCTTATTTGCATGTGGTTATTGGTGTATCATCCCTACTATTAGATTATGGGTTCCTGGAAAGCAAAGGCTGTCTTTTGCCTTTCTTTGTAATCCCAGTGTTTAGCACAATAACTGGTACACAGCTGGCACTTCATAAATGTTAACTGACTTGCAGCTGCAAACAATGAGGAGATTGATGACTTCAAAGAGAACCGGAAAGACTTGTCTCAACTCATTCGTAGGGAAGTGAATGGAACTAAAATAATGATTTCTACTATAATGACAATATCATGAGAATGATGACTTTACAAGCTGATGAAGAATGAAATAAGCAGAACCAGGAGAATAATTTCCACAAAGGCAGCAGCACGAGGTAGAATCAATAGCTTTGAAACCTACGAGAACTCTGATCAACATGGTGACCGCCTGTGATTCCAGAGAACCAGTGGAGGAACTTGAGGGCGAAGAGTGAGATAGAAGTTTTTGAACATGACCAGTGAGGGAACTTGTCTTTCCTTGGCTATGCATATTAGTTATAGGAAATTTCTTTTTTATTTTCCTATTGGAGTAGAGGTGGGAGGAAAAGAAAATAGATTTCTCTTTATTAAAAGAAAAAAATAAGAAGCATGCACACACATTTCAGTGGGCTCTGGGAGTTCATTTACAAGATCAAAAGTTTCTCAGACTGTTTCTTGATATGCCATAGAATCTAACTAAAAATGAGAGTGGCATTATTTCCTTTATTTCTCCTCACTGATTCTGTGTTTCAAAGGCTCGTGTGCCTACAACAGACTAGGTGCCTCTGTGGATAGAGCACCAGGTCTGGAGTCAGGAAAACTCCTCTTCAGGAATTCAAATTGGACCTCAGCCACTTACTAGCTATGTGACCTTGCTCAAGTCACTTAACATTGATTGCCTTGGTCTCCTCATCTGCAAAATGAGCAGAAGAAGGAAATGGCAAACCATTCCAGTATCTTTATCAAGAAAACACCAAATGAGATCACTGAGAGTTGGGTGTAACTAAAATGATTAAAAACCAAACATCTTTGTTAAGAGTAAGGGTGGAGATCTGTGGTGATAAGAATGGAATAATGATCTGATAACTGTTTTTGAAATTGTTGTTGGATTGCAAGAGAGAAAGAGATACAACTTTGAGTCTTTTCTACCATACAAATGGCCCCTCAATGGCATATAGCTAGCAACTCAAAAGCTTCATCATTAAAGTGATAGCCTGGAACTCATTGAATACCTCTTTTGGTTTTTTTTTGTCTTTGAAGGATTCAACATCTGTACAAGTGGGAGTGCCACCTCCTGTGAAGAATGTCTGCTCATCAACCCAGAATGTGCTTGGTGTTCCAAAGAGGTAGGAGTGGGAGGAGGGTTGAGGGTTGTTGTTAATAACCAGAGCTAACATTTATGTAGTGTTGTAAGGCTTACAGGGCACTTTACATATGAAACATTTGACCCTCACTACAACCCTGGGAAGTAAGTGCTATTATGTTTTGGGTTTTTTTTTTTTTTTTGCTTTTTGGAGGGCAATTGGGGTTAAGTGACTTACCCAAAGTCACTGCTAGTAAGTGTGTCAAGGGTCTGAGGCCGGGTTTGAACTCAGGTCCTCCTGACTCCATGGCTGATGCTGTATTCACTGTGACACCTAGGCACCCCTGTTAGTGCTATTGTTATTCATTTTACAGATGAGGAAAGAGGCAGACAGAGGTGAAGTGACTTGCTCAGGGTCACATGAGTAGTAAGTGTCTAAGGCTGGATTTGAACTGAGGTCTTCCTGAATCCAAGCTCAATCTTTATCCACTGTTACACCTGGCTACTTCACCTAAAGGTGCCTGGTTAGAGACTACCAACTCTTCCTTTCCTTTACTCCCACCCCACTCCCAATAGATAGGAGGTTTTTGTGCAAATCTGTAACCTAATCACTCTCAAGTTAGAGACCAAGGAAGTGCTGCTGTTTTGTTAAACCTTTTAAGCGTCATTTTTGGTTATTGTTTCTTGCTTTTCAAAATGTGCTTTCATTTTATTTTGATTTAATAACTTAAGGTCAAAACCCTTTGCTGAACCCCATAGACAGAGATTAGCAACTTTGAATTTGTGAGATTACCAGTTTGGCACATGACATTTTAGTATCTGCATGTGGAATGCTGGGGAATGGTAGAAATAGTTACTTTGACTTTATCAGAGTACAAACATTATAAATTGGCTCTTACTGTCTTTGGGTTTTAAGCAGCTGCTGTTTCTCTAAGTTCTTGAAGTTGTTCATGAGTATATTTACATGATAATGGCCTTAAGATTGTCCTAACCTAGGGATCTAATCAGGAAATGCATAATACTCAAGCTTAACATTTCTAACATTTTCTCTCTGTCTCTGTCTCTCTGTCTCTCTGTCTCTCTCTGTCTCTCTGTCTCTCTCTCTCTCTCTGTCTCTCTGTCTCTCTGTCTCTCTCTCTCTGTCTTGGAGTCAGGAAGACCTAGGTTTGAATCCTTCCTTAAAAACTTACACTTTGTGAGATTCTGGCAAATTGCTTAACCTGTATGGGCTTCACTCTTCTCATTTGTAATGTGAAGAGATTCTTTGCGCAGATAAAATTAATGGAGATAGAATCACAAGAAATTTAATAGAATAGGAAAAATCTTTTCATCATTATCACTGATAATATCATATACTATACAAACTTATCTCTTATGTGTACATCTGCTTGTGTGTACACATGTATACATGTATGTACATATATAGAAATATGTATACATATATGCAGGTATGTGAATCCAAGGAATATATAAAAGAATATGAGCAATTTTCAAAGGAATGGCAAAATATCAATGTCCTTTTGAAAACATCCTCCAAATCACTAATAAGAGGAAGAGAAATTTTAAAAGATATATTTTGTCTCACACCCTGCATGCAGTTTTGCAAAGATGGCAAGAAAGAAAACAGTTAATGTTGAAGTTGTGAGAAGACTAATATATTTTTGGTGAAATTGTGAGTTGCTGATCTGGATGAGTTTAGAATTATGCATGAAAACTGGCCAAATCCTTCCTTTTCTTTGACTCAGTCACTTTAAGATACTTTTATATCTCAGAGAGGTCAAAGACACAAACAGAATTTCAGTATATATTTGGTATACATGTACATTATTTACAGTAGACCTTTCTGTGGTAGTTAAGAAATAAGGTAGATACTCATCCATTGTGGTAAGTAGGTAGGTAACCATAGTCTGCTCCTTGAATCAGGAAGATATGAGTTCCATTTTAACCTCTGATACTTTTTTAAAAATTTATTTTATTGACTTGTTTGTTTACTTTTAGATTACAAGATTCAGTTCCAGAGTCACTTGAGTTTCAGATTTTTCTCCCCTTCCTCCCCAATTTTTCCCCAGATACTTACTCTTAATGTGATTCCGGGCAAGTCACTTACCTACCCTGTGCCTCAGTTTCTTCCATTTTACATATGTAGATAATAGTAGGACCTACCTTAGAGGGTTGTTGTGAGGTAATATTTGATAAGTGTTTGGCAAACCTTACAGCATTATATACATGCTAGCTATTAACATTATTGCAGGAATAAAGTGGAACATCATTGTGCTATAAGAGATTAAGAGTATGCATAGTACTATATTTACAGATAATGTAAATTATGAGCATGCATGATAAGCAGGATGCTCTCAGAAAAATCTGAAAAGGCTTGCGTGGGTTGACAAAGTAGAATGTACTGTGTACCAAGGAACAGCAATATCATAAGGAAATCAGTTGTGAATGACTTAAATATTCTCAGCAATACAAGGATTCAGGACAACTCTGAAGGACTTATGATGAAAAATGCTATCCATTCCTAGAAAAAGAATTTATGGTGTCTCAATGCAGATTGAAGCACAGACTTCTCCCCCCACTTTCTTTTTTTTTTTTTGCTTTTTTGGGGGGGGGGGGAAGGCAATTGGGGTTAAGTGACTTGCCCAAGGTCACATGGCTAGATTTTTGTGTTAAGTGAGGCCAGATTTGAACTCAGGTCCTCCTGACTCCAGGGCCGGTGCTCTGCGCCACCTAGCCGCCCTCCCCCCACTTTCTTTATTTTCCTTGAGGTTTTTTTTTTTTTGTCTCTGTTTTCTTTCACAACATGACTATTATGGATATGTTTTGCATGACTACACACGTATGACCTATATTGAATTGATTGCCTTCTCAGTGAGGTGGGGTGAGGAGGGAGGAAGGGAGAGAACTTTGAACTCAAAGTTTTAAAATGTTAATAATTGTCTTTACATGTAACTGGGGAAAAATAACGTTAAATAGAAATGAAGAGCATGAGGAATTCAGAGAATCATGGGGTAATCTCTATGAGCTGATACAGAGTGAAACAAACAGAAACAGAAGAGAAATAGGTACAATGACTGCAACTATGTAACTAATAATATCCCTGAAAGGAAGTCAGATTGAGTAAATGAAAAACCAATTGTGGTCCCTTGGAACAGATAATGAAACATCCTGTACCTTTTCTCCAAAGACTTGGTGAACTATGAGACGAGGAAATTACATCTATGCTCAGATGGGTCAATTGTATCAGTTGTTGTTGTTTTGTTTTTCTTTGTTACAGGGGAGGTTTCAATTTTGGTGGTAGAGCGTATATCTAGTAATAATGTAATAACAATGAATTATTAAAATCTATTTTAAAAATAAAATAATAAATTGCCCCAAAGGGGATTAGACTCTGGCCCATAAAGTCCCTTCCTTTTGAAAGTTATGATCTTATGAGGGTTTGTGACATGAACTTCCTGAATGATCTTTCTTTATTCCTCTAAATTTCTCAGTATCATTATCCCTTATTTCTTGCTACTAGTTATTCAATATGCATTTATTAAGTGCCCTACTATGTGCCAAGAACTGCAAGGTTGGGAATACAAAGAAAGGGAAAACCAGTCCCTGATCTTAACTCAAAATATAATGAGAGATAACATGAAAACCACTACATACAGATTTTATAAACAGGACAAATAGGGAAAAAAAACAACAGAGAGAAGACTAATATTAAGGGGCATCAGGAAAGGATTCTTGTAAAAGGAGGGACCTTAGCTGGGCTCTAAAGGGGGTCAAGGAAGGCAGAAGATGGAGATGAGGAGGGAGAAAATTGCAGCCGTGACAGACAGCTAGTTAGAGTGCCCAGAGTCTGGAGATGGAGTATTTAGGCCAGTATTACTGGATCACAGAGAATCCAGTGGTGCATATGGTGTAAAAACACTGGAAAGGTAGGAGAGGGGCTGGTTGTGGATTTTATATTTGTTCCTGGCAGTGTTGATCCTGGAGTTTGTTGAATAGTAGAATGGGGGTGGGGTTGTGGGTAGTCACATGGTGAGAGCTGATGGAACTATATGCATTCTTACTAAAACTAATCCTTCTACTTTTACCCCTAATCCAATTCCCTCCTTTCTCTTGCTGGACTTTGCTCCAGTAATCATTCTATCTCTCTCCTGTTTCTTGAGTTTCTCCCTAGTCACTGATTGCTTCTCATAGTCCTCTAAACATTTCAGTTCCTTTTTATCAGAGTAAAAACCCTAACCCTTATAACCTAACTAGCTACTCTACCATTTTTCTCCTTAACTTTACTGCTAAGCTTATTCAAAAAGTTTTCTGTAGAAATTCCATAGTTTATTTTCCTCAATATCCTATCTCCCTCCGCAATCCTTTGAAATTTAGCTCCTGTTCTTCCCACTACTCTACTGAAAGTGGAATGTCAAAGGTCACCAGTAGCTCTCCAGTCACTAAATTTTATGTCCTTTTTTCATTTCTCCTTGGCCGCTGCAACCTTAGACAATATTATCTAATAACTTCTTTTGTCCTGTCTTACATGTACAACCTTTAGAGGCACCATATTTTCTGTATTCTTTTCCTATTTCTCCAACCTT
>CM053596.1:255788649-255809856 GCA_028646575.1 Pseudocheirus occidentalis
CCTTGGCATTCTTCTCCTTCTGTGCTCTGTACATCTGCTTAATTATTATGACTTCAGTTACTACTTCTATGCAGATAACTGCAATATCTATTATTCTAATCTCATTCTTTCTTATGAGCTTTAGACTAGCCTCTCTGTCTAAATGTCCTTAGGTACCTTATATCGAACAGGTTTGTTACTAATTTATCTTTCCTACAAACCTGATCCTCCTGACTTCAATACTTTTGTGTATGGTATTACCATTCATCTATTTGGGACAACAGATACTGCAACTTTTGGGACATCTTTGATGCTTCCATCTTCCTCATATTTCATACTTAGTTACTAAGTCCTGTCTATTCCATCTCTTGAAGATTTCTCACATATTTCTTCTGTTTCACAAACCCACTACTACTATCCTAGTACAAAAATCCTCACTGCTTAGGGTCATGTTAACTCTTTCTCCTCACCTTTAATACTCAGTTGGTTGTGAATTGCTGTCAAATCTACCTCATTATTTCTCACACCTGTCACCTCCTTCCTGCATACCCATTGCTATCACTTGAGTACAGGTCCTCATTCACACTTAAAATAGCTTCTTTCCTGCTTCTACTCTCTTCTTCCAGTCTACCCTTCTTACTACTAGTAGAATATTCTTTCTTATGTGAACATATCTGCTCCTGCTATTATGTACATATCAAAAATTTTCAGTGGCTACTTATTGCATACCAAAGAAAATTCAAATTATTCTGGCATTCAAAGCTCTTCCTAGTCTAGAGTCATCCTACCTTTCTAGCCTTCTCATATTAGTCTCTTATGCATTTTATGCTTCAGCTGCATCTGTTCTCTAAATAAATCCCCTGTCTCTGTGCCTGGAGGAATGCTCCCCCCCCCCACCCCTTTGTGGAATGCCTGTCCATCCTTTAAAACAGAAGTCAAATCTTTACTCCCCCAGGAAACTTTCTCTTAACTTGTAATCTTCCATAAGCCTTTTCTAGTGTCTTGTTTTGTAACTCTTTTATGTACTTTTTTTTTTCTTTTTTGAAGGAGGGAAGGCCAGGGCAATTGGGGTTAAGTGACTTGCCCAAGGTTACACGACTAGTAAGTATAAAGTGTCTGAGGCTGAATTCAAACTCAGGTCCTCCTGATTCCAGGTTTGGTGCTCTATTCCCTGTGCTACCTAGTTACCTCCTTGCACTTATTTTTTGGCTATATATCAGAGGTATTTGTATGAGTGTCTTGGTCTACTACTAAATTGTAACGTCCATCAGTAGGGTCTCTGTATTCTGTAAGTGTTTAATAAATATTTGCTGGAGGAATGAATACCTATCTGTTTCAACTGCAGGATTTATGAAGATATACTTTGAGAGTCACACTTGAAGTGCAGAAGAAAAATACCTATCATGTGATTATTCAGTCTTTTAAAAAGAAACTGAATAAAATATAAGCATTAGTTAGGAAGGAATGATTTATATAGTACCTCCCACAAATCCTTAAAGTGGATTCAATTAAACTGAAAATTTGTGCCAAGCATCAAAAAGACCAGCCCCTCCCACAGTCTCACAGACAGCTGGAAAGTTAGTTTCCACACTTTTTTCCAGATGAAGGAGTTGAGGTTCTTGGACATTCAATGACTTACCCAAGGGCACACAACTAGTGTGTTATAGGGACAGAGAGAGTGGAAAAAAGCCTCTAAGAAAGCCCATTTAAAAGGAACTATGACTTAATTTTCCAAACCTGTTGTTTAGGAAGGAACACGTTGTTGTTGTTAAAGAAGGCTTTAGGAAGTTTAAATTTCCACCTTGTTATCCAGTTTTGTTTTGGGTTTTGGGGTTGGTTTTTTTGGGAAAACACTTTCTCTTTTGAAACAGTTTCACTTTGAAAAGTAGTATCAGGTCCTCTGACTTCCCCAGTTTAAGAATGCCTCAGGAAAAGAAAAGGAGAAAGTGTGAGCTATAATGAACTATACATCACAGGGTGCCCCCAGGGCGTTAGGTACTTGGAGCTCAAGTTTAATGAACCAAAAGAGATTAAACAAATCCTGAGTGTTTTGCTTAATACCCAGTAAGAAGATGAAAGGGTCACTTTATGTGTTTTAACAGTCTGGGAGTGGAATCTAGAGGAGCAAACACATTCAGGTACACAATTCTCTGTGGGTACTTGGGTCTGCTGTTTCTAGGGACGTGCTGAATTTTGCTGAACCAGATGTGTGGCAGCTTTTAGCCTGTATGCATTTTTAGTCAGAAGGGAATGGAAGGGGGGAAGGGGAAAAGGATAAGCTTTTATATAGTTCCTACCATGGGCTAGGCACCATACTAAATAATTTACAGACATTTCATTTGATTCTCACAACAGCCCTTCCAGGTAGGTGCTGTTGTTTTATGATTGAGGAACCTAAAGCAAGTGGAAGTTAAATGACTTACCCAGGGTCACACAGCTAGCATGTGTCCGAGGCTGGATTTGAACTCAGGTCTTCTTGACTCTAGGTCTAGTACTCTATGTATTACATCAGCTATGTATTACTTCCTCTTCCTTTTACCTTATTTCCTCCAGACTACAGTTGGTTCCCTTTGAGAAGGAAGGAGAAGCAACAATAGTTGCGTTCCACTTGAAATTTGTATTTTCAATTTTTCACCTTGTGGTTTTCTCCCCCCATCTTTTGTAAGAAGAAATGATTTGTTAAATATATCCATTATCATTGGATTGTCAGTATTCAGCATGCATTGAATAAAAATCCAACAAACATATTTAATACCTTTTATTTTTAAAGAGGCCGCTAGATGGTGCAATGGATAGAGCACTGGGCCTGACGTAAGGAAGACTTATCTTCCTGAGTTCAAATCCTGCTTCAGATACTTAACTGAGTGACCCTGGGTAAGTCACTTAACCCTGTTTGCCTCAGTTCCTCTTCTGTAAAATGATCTAGAGAAGGAAATGACAAACCACTCTAGTTTCTCTGCCAAGAAAACCCCAAGTGGGGTTACAAAGAGATGGACACAGCTGAAATGAATGAACAACATTATAACCTCCACATAGAGACAAAATGGCACAGGGTATAGAGAGCGGACCTTGGTGGCAGGAAGACTTAGGCTACTGACAAGTCACTTAACCTGTCACTGCCCTAGGCAGCTCTCTAAAAGGATACGTTTCTGAGGAGCTGCTCATTTGCTTTGATGGAAAAGTTTCCATGCTGGGAGTTCATTACACTCTGAAACTACAGACCCAGACACCATTCCCTTCCCCCACCCCTTCCAAATGTTCAGTCTCCACTAAAGTTTTCTTCTGATCTCAGTGGTAGCGCCATTAGAGCTTTTAGTTCTGGCAGAACCAAATCTTGGGTACCTTTAGGCAAGGAGGACTATCTTCATTGAACCACAAAATTAAAGAATTGGAGAATTGGAAAAGACTCAGTGGCCATTAAATCAAACCCACTAATGAGGGCAGGTATAAGCATTATGATATATTTGACAGCCAGCCTCTGTCTGAAGACCTCAAAAAAGGTAGGCTCTGAACCTCAGCTTCCCCATCTATAAAAGGGGGTAAGAATGCCTGCCCTATAGAGTTTATGTGAAAATCAGATGAGATCATGTATGTCTTACGGCTTTAGAAATTGTAAAATATCCTTTACTAGCATATG
Organism: Pseudocheirus occidentalis; assembly: GCA_028646575.1. Classification (NCBI taxonomy): domain Eukaryota; kingdom Metazoa; phylum Chordata; class Mammalia; order Diprotodontia; family Pseudocheiridae; genus Pseudocheirus; species Pseudocheirus occidentalis. Next base: position 255,792,266 of record CM053596.1, read on the forward strand.
GTATTGTGGTTCCTGAACTGTAACACAAAGGAACCTAAGCACTAGTATCAGAGGCCACTAAGCCATACATAAGGATCCCTGTGGGCCACGCTGACTTAGAAAACCACATATTCACATCTAGGCTCCACTGTAGTTTTGTTTGATTCCCCGATTGAATTTTGACCTGGTGGGGCTGCATTTTGGGGCAGGTGTTTGACACCTCTGCTGTAAAGAATTCAGTATGGATTGGGAATTGGAGTCTATTGGATTTGGGTTCTAAATCCACATCTGATACTTTTTAGCTGCATGACTCTTGGGCAAGTCAACTTAACTTCTTTGGGTCTCAGTATCCTCATCTGTAAAAGAAGGGGATTAGACTCGAAGACCTCTAAAGTCACTCCAGCTCTACGTATGTGGCCCCTGTGGTCCTATCTTCAACACAAACAGCACATACCTAAGTTCTTTTGTTATAGAGAGCATATGTCATATGAATCAGAACCTGAAAAAGTCTGGTTTATGTTACATAGCTGTAACCACATTAAGAAAGCATCACCTCTGTGACCTGCTGGTACACAGAAGTAGCTTCTTCACCCAAAACTCTGGGGTAGTGGGTTGTATTTGTGATAAGCTAATTTTCCCCATAATCTTTTTCTGTATGTGCATTCATATGTGGGATAAGGCAATTGTTGAATGGTATTGTTTACAGGACTATCCCTTGCTTGGCTATAACTTGCTAGAAAGGAATGAAACTCCTGACCCTGATTGAGGATTTTTTTGGAGGGTGCTAAGATGGGAAGGTGGGTTAGAATGGGAGTTTACAAATGTTCAGAATATTTATGTTTGTAAATCAAGAGGCCATTTGGTCAAATTAATTTATGCCATGGTTTATTAGAGTCTGTGGGGTTGAAATGCCTATGATTGTCTTAATCTTTGAATTTTCTTATACCTACCCAGTTTGCACAGATGTTCAGAATGGCTCCTGATTCACTTCAGTTAAACAGTTAGCTCAGCCAAAAAGCATTAGCCCCTTAGACCTCGATTTAGACCTAGAAAGGCCCTTAGAGGACATCTTGTCCAACCTCTCAATTTTTACAGGTCAGGAAACTGAGGATCAGAAAGGTTAAATGACTTACCCAGGAAAACAGTGCTAATACTTGTTGGAGGCCAGGTCTTCCCAAGCTTCAGATCTTGTACTTTACCCATTATTCCAAGCTATCTCTCAAAGGCATGGAAGGGGTGGCAGAAATCATCTAATTGAAAATTTTTATTTTACAGGTGAAGAAACCAAGGCCCTAGAGAGGTTAAGCATATTTCCCAGAATCCTACAGCTAGCATGTGACAAAGACAGGAGCAGAAGAGCCCAGGTCTCTGTTCTCCTCCCTGACCCTCAGCTTTTTCCACCTGACCATGTTATTAACTCTGAATACCAGTTAAACCAAGTCATATGATTAAAGTTTGTTGGGTTTAATGATGAGGGAAAGACAGAGGAAGTTGCTAGTTTAATTTTTATCATTTTGGGGGTCTTAATGGGCCACATTAGGCCACTTCTTTATTTAGCCCATAACACAAGTAGCAAGAGCAATATGTATGTCTCTTAAAATAGCCAATGAGATAACATTTGTAAAATACTTAGCACAGTACCAGGCACCTGGGTACTTAAAAAGTGTTCCCCTTGTTTAGACATTTGAAAATGAAACATAACTTCAAAGTTCTTCCGTAAAAACCTAATGAAAGGCTGAAAGATGAGAGTTTAGCTTTTGGAAAGTCTATTCCCCTTCCTCCTATAAAATGACATTTAACTTCTTCCCCTCTGCCCCCCAGGGCAGGTAAGGAGGGATTTTTAAACTTGAAAACTAGGAAAAAAAGATGATTTTTACTGATTCTTCAAAAATTTAGGTAGCATAGGGAGGTAAAATGGTTTTTTGTAACATTCTTTAAATTTACCATTGAGAAAAATTTAAAGGATTAAAAATAGAAATCTTAGTAAATTAATTTGATGATTCCTTTTGAGGGTTTTAGCTTTTTCTTTCCTTCCTTTCTGTCTTTATTTTCCCTTCCTCCTTCCTTCCTTCCTTCCTTCCTTCCTTCCTTCCTTCCTTCCTTCCTTCCTTCCTCATAAAGCAGAACTGCCCCGTGTGACCTTGGACAAAGCACTTTGTCTTTCTGAGCCTCAGTTCCCTTGGCTCGAAAATGAAAGCTTTGTATTAGATGGTTTCTGAGATTATTTCCAATTTGGAATCAATGGGAGTTTCCTTTATGTTAGGTTATACTTGTTCATTTTTCAACCCCCGTAAGTCAGTAGCCTTTGGCAAAACAGTTCCTCACCATTAATTTGAGCTACTTCAATTTCAGAGCTTAGCAGTAGTTCTAGGGCTGGTTTCCATTTTCAGAGAGGCTGAGGGGAGGAGGAATAAAGACTCTGTAATAATTATTGTATTAGATGGAGCAAGAAGAGAGGTGCTGGTAAATGTTCAAAAAATATCTCTCCAGGAAAAAAAAATGCATGCAGGACAAACTTTTAGATTTCATTTGTATTAGTAACATTTTCCCCATCACTTTCTTTAGACAGCCAACAAAATAATATATCAAGCTCAGACTTAGAGTGTTTGCTGATTTGTGAAGTGTAAGTGCTCACACTGCAAACTTCACCATGTTGAAGGTAGGAATTACCTTCAGTAGCTCCTGGGTGGAGGCTTCACCTTGAGTCGAGTTCACTCTAGGATCCTGGAAAAGATGTTCTGAGCCTTTCATGTGATCCATCATTGTACCTGGAAGACTTAGACTGGTTTATAAACATCTTCCTGTGAGTTAGTGTGAGAACAGCTTAGGAGACAATACTCTAGGGTCCTCAGTCACTTTTTTCTTTTCTTTTTGGAAGGCAGTTGGGGTTAAGTGTGTTGCCCCAAATCACTCCTCAGTAATTTTTAAAACCTAGAGAGAATGGTATGTGAACAGGGCCATCTTCTTTGTCATTAAATTGGCTTGTTATTGTTTTCAGTTGTGTCCAACTAGTCATGACCCCATTTGGGGTTTTCTTTGCAAAGACACTGGAGTGGTTTGTCATTTCCTTCTTCAGCTCATTTTATAGATGAGAAATCTGAAGCAAACAAGGTAGAGTGACTTGCTCAGGGTCACACAGCTAGAAAATGTCTGAGGTCAGAATTGAACTCAGGAACATGGATTTTCCTGACTCTAGGTCTGATACTCTATCCACTGTCCCACTTAGCTGCTCTCTAGGTAAATTTTTAACCTGTTAGTGCTGGAGGCAGATCTTTCAGAATCAATGTTGCAAATGATGAAGTGCCTTGATGTAGAAGAAATGATCCTTTGAGACCTCCTTAGAAATGATGTAAGTCTAGTACCTATCTTTCATATATATTACCTTTTTAAGAGAAAAATCTTTTGTTTTTGGACATGTTTGCATAGCATCTTCCCTGTGAATGTATTTTTATCCCTATTTTTTAAATGAGAAAAACCAGGCATTGAGAAATTAATAATATGGCTTTTGCCAGGTGGCCAGTATCGATTGGAACTAGCTCTCTAGCCCAAGGCTTCCACCTCCTAAGTTCCTGCACACCAGCGCCCTGGGAGTTGTGCTGAGGTGGCGTCTCCATGCAGACTGACTTGCCAAGTGACAAGAGTGGATGAGTACAGGGGGCGGCTGGGTGGCGCAGTGAGTAGAGCACCGGCCCTGGAGTCAGGAGGACCTGAGTTCAAATCCGGCCTCAGACACAACACAAAAAAACTAGCCGTGTGACCTTGGGCAAGTCACTTAACCCCCAACTGCCCTCCAAAAAAAAAAAGCAAAAAAAAAAAGAGTGGATGAGTAACTGTTTGGGAGTTTTCTATTCTTGGATGCCATCGAGCTACACCTGTGTTGGGTCTCCCACCCTGCCTTGGGGTCTTTCTAAACCTTTAAACAAGGCTGCCTGCCAGCAGAGTCTATTAGCTTTGTAGTGATCGACTGCGCTGGGTGTTACCTCCTACGACAAAACTGAAAAACTATTTGACATCTTTCTGATGGGTTGATGTTTCCCTGGGGGACAATGGGCTAAAAAGCTGGTCCCAGAGGTGCAGCCGAGTTGCCCAAATGGAACTGGCCAGTGGAGTCCCCACTGGGGCAGCTCAGACTATTCACAGATCACAGTTTGTCCTTCATTCTTTTTTTTTTTATTTGCTTTTTGTAGGGGAGAAGGCAGAGCAATTGGGGTTAAGTGACTTGCTCAAGGTCACACGGCTAGTAAGTGTTAAGTGTTTGAGGCCAGATTTGAAGTCAGGTCCTCCTGACTCCAGGGCCAGTGCTCTATTCACTGCGCCACCTAGCCACCCCTGTCCTTCATTCTTAAAGAGAACTATGACATCAAGATGATACCATGATTTGCAATTGAATTGTATTTAAGTGAGGGAGGACCGTTTAAAGTCACCAGCCTCACTTTCTCCTCCAGAGCCATTTGGGCAGTGGCCAGATATAGATCAGGATGATTGGAGATGACCCAGGATGCAATGGGAGACCTTGACCATCATTTAATAAGAAGGGCGACCAACAAGTATTTATTAAGCACCTACTGTGTGCCAGGCAGGCACTGAGCCATGGGGATACAAAAAGGCAAAAAATTGTCCCTACCCTCAAGGAGCTCACAGTCTAATAAGCTGCATGTGTGAGCCATGACAAAACTGATGCAAGGTTCATTGGAGATCAGCCAGAGAAGGAAGGCAGTAGCTTTGAGGGGGAGCAGGAAAGGCTCCCCCTTTTTGAAGGTGAGATTTTAGATGGGACTTGAGGAAAGCAAGAAAAGCCAAGATATGCTGATGAGGAGGGAGAGATTCCAGGCAGGTGCAACAGCCAGGGAAAGAAAGTGCCTGGAGACGGCACTTTGAGGAGGCCAATGCCACTGGATCACTGAGTGTAAGGGAAGGGGGGAGATTGAAGGAGACTGGAAAGATAGGAAGGGGCCGGGTTGTGAAGGGCTCCAGCATTTTATAAAGGTCATTGATACACTGGAAAAGAGCTCAGAGAAGGGATAAGCAGAATGGTCACAGGCTTGGCATCCATGTTCTAGGAGGATCAGTTGAATTTGGCATGTTTTGCTTGGAGGAGAGAGGCCTAGAGAATGGCAGGGCTATGATTCCATCCACTACCCAGGTCCTCCCAATATTTTTAGGCTTTCTGCTCCAGCCAGAATCAGATAAATCTGTGGGCTCCCTCATCGGCATTAATTTGATTGTGGCCCCTATCTAGCAAAACAGTTTTAGAAGTAGAGGAAAAGTTCCAGAGGTCAAGGCAAGGATTCAGCATCTAAAAGGTCAGGCACATTAACATGTACATGTCAGGCAGAAACACCAAATGGATTCTGATCCAAGGCGGGGAATATTTGTTTTCATCCCTTTTTAAAAAGTGCTGTGAGGTGGTAATGGTCTGAGCTTATAGGCAAGGTTATTTCTCTAGCTTTGACTCCCTACATAGACCCAATGCTTCTTCAAACTCCTGGTAATTACCTGTTTTTAAAAAATCTTGCCTGAGCATCTAGACTCTTAGTCCTGGTCCCACATAATAATCATTGTCCTATTGTTAGCCGTTCATATTACAGTACGGCACTAACAAACCCCAGCTACCATCTTGGTACCGGGGAGAGTGTTGAACCTGAGTTCAAATCCTAGACCTTGGTCAAGTCACTTAATTACTCTGGGCCTTAATTACTCCCCATATGTAAAAAAGAGGATTAAACTAAGTGACCTCTCAGGTTCCTTCAGACTCTACCTATGTGATCCTTCAAGGTGCACTACCTGCCTGATTCTTGAAATCTTTAATTCCCTTGCTCTGCTCCTTCTTTGGTGTCTCTTGGAATCCAGATTGTCCTTTAAGAATGGCTTATGTAGGGGCTGCTAGGCGGCACAGTAAATAGAGCGCTGGCTCTGGGGTCAGGAGGACCTGAGTTCAAATCTGGCCTCAGACACGTAACACTTCTTAGCTGTGTGACCTTGGGCAAGTCACTTAACCCCAATTGCCCTGCCTTCCCCCCTCCAAAAAGACAAAAAAAAAAAGAATGCCTTGTATCACTTCTGAGTTGATGTCTTTCCTGTTAGTCCTATCTGTATCCTTCCCCCAAGTTTGTATGTATTATGTATTACTTATCTATGTACACGTTGCCCACTCCTGAACCTTAATCTCCTTGAAGATAGGGACTGTTCTCTTGACCATGTTGTTTTTATGTTCCCAACATCTAGCACAGTGCTTGGCACACAATAGGCACCTGATAAATGCTATCAAATTGACTTGACTTGACTGGAGCTCTAGCCAGCACAGGTCTGTCTGGATTCTGATCATTTGTAACATTATTTAAAATCTTTTAATGAACAAAAAAGTTTGCTGTCCTCCTTCTTCCTCCTAATGTTAAAAAAACAAAACCCTTGTAAATATATGCATAATCAAGCAAAACCAGTTCCCAGACTGGCTATATACAGTATATGTAATTGATATATAATTCTATAGCATAACGTGATTTATGTATATGGCTATATATTTGTGTTTGTATATATCGAAACTCTCCTCTCTTCTTTCTCTCTCTCTTCTCTGTCTCTCTCTTTGTGTCTCTGTCTTTCTCTCCCCATTTCTCCCCTCTGCATCCATCATCTTGTCTGTTAGGATGAGGGTAACATTCTTGCTTCATCATTGGTCCTCTGCAATAGTGGTTGGTCGCTGCCTTGATCAGAATTCTTACACTTTTCAAAATTGTTTGCCATATAATATTGTTGTGGGGACAGCTAGGTGGCACAGGGGAGAGAGTACTTAGCCTGGAGTCAGGAAGCCTCATCTTTGTGAGTTCAAATCTGGCCTCAGTCACTTCTCGCTGTGTGAGCCTGGTCAAGTCACTTCACCCCATTTGCCCCAGTCTCCTTATTTGTAAAATGAGCTGGAGAAGGACATGGGAAACTGCTCCAGTATCTTTGCCATAAAAACCCCAAATAGAACCACAAAGAGCTGGACAGAACCGAAACAACTGAACCACAACAATCATGTGATTGTGTCACACTTACTACTGCATGTGTTTTGTGTGAGTAAAAAGTTCTGGTGCTCACTGTAGCCAGTTCACCACTTTAATTGATAGAGTTCAACATCACCTGCCTAGAATGGAAATGAAATGACCCTGCTTTTGTCAGGAGGGGAGATTGTCCACTGTTACTGCTGTATGCTTTAAGGGATGGAATTGTAAAGCAGCAAGGGAGGATCCCAGGAAGGGAGTGTGCCCTTCAGAGGGGGAGAAGGAGAGGCTGAGAGGTGGAAATTATGGGAAAGGTCCCTGAAAAAACAAACAAACAAAAAAGCCGCACACAAAAAAGCTCTTGGCTAGTTTATTTCATACCCTGCTGCCTTCCCCAGTAAAAATCACTTAGTCCTCCTTTTTGCCAGCACCAACATGTGCCTGAGCAGCACCCCTGACTTGCCTCATTCCATTCTTACATTCCTTTCACTGTTTTCTTGATTCTTAGGCCTTGCAAGTCTGCACTTTGGTTGATTTTTCTTTGCATAGAAAAGGAATCATCCATCATGCCCAGAAGCTGTGCTTTTGCCACCACGAGAATAGTTGCCCACCCAGCTGTATTCCCTCATCTGTTCTTTTCCATCATACAAATATCTCTCCATCCTGTAAGATCCCCTCGGCCCTGGTATGTGGCTCATCAGCGCCCTTGTCTCCAGGCTCCCTCCCTCTGATTGACAAACAGAGAGTTCCTCTCAGAACCTCCATTTAAGGAAGGGCTCAGGCCAACCATCTCTTCATTTGCCACCCAACATCACTCCTGGACTTTCCCCCCATTTTCTCTTCCTTCTGCTGGTGCACCTCTCCCCCCCATCTCCCATCCCTTTTCAGCTTCTTTTTGAATGTTGTCAATGGTAAACTCCTTAAGACAAAGACTATTCCCCTCCTCCCCATTTGCATTCCAAACATCCAGCATGGTGCCTGAACATAGTAGGCATTTAATAAATGTTTATTAAAAACATGGCAAGACCCATATGAACTGAGAGTGAAGTGAGAAAAGCCAGGAGATCACTGTGCGCAGTAAAGCAGCATTGTCATGATGCTCAAATGGAAAAGACTTAGTTACTCTGATCAGTGCAACTACCCAGGACAATTCCAAAGGACCTGTGATGATCCTCCTCCAGAGGGAGAACTGATGGCCTCTGAGTACAAACAGAACCACATTTTTCTTACTTTCTTTATTTTTCTTTTTTTAGAAGTATGGTTCATTTGGAAAGTCATTTTGCCTGATTTCACATGTACAATTGATGTCGTATTGCTCACCTTTTCAGTGAGGGGGGGAAAGGGAGGAAGGTGGAAGAGAATTTGGAACTTAAAATGTAAATTGCGAAGAATGCTAAATAATAGATTAAAATGTTAAGGTTTATTGATTGATTGAGCCAAAGATCAAAATGACATCATCTCAGCCAATTTTCCCTCCAATTTCAATCATAAACCCTGTGGCCTTTCCTTTAATAAGGATGTCTCTAACCATCTGCTTATGCTGGGGGAGCCTTTTTGTCATGACCTTCCTGGTCCTGATGGTCATCTTGTCACTGTCCCTGGTGGCCTCTGTCTTCTTAAGCAGCAGAGGAGGAAAAGAGAACCTTAATCCATTTCTTAATGAATTCTTAATTCTTCTCAATGTGTTTCTTCCCAATTAAAATGTGTTCTTCTTGAGAGTGGGGACAACTTCCGTTTTTTGTATTCTCATTCCTGGCACAGTGCCTGGCACATAGTGGGTCAAATGTTTGTTAATGGGCATCTGTTATCCAGGTTGTGCTAATGAGTAAAGGCCGGAGTGTGGGAACTTGGGGGGCACAGCGGGTGTGAGTTCTGGTTCTAAGGGTTAGCTGGTGAAGGACACAGGAAAGTCATGCTCCAGAGCGTTAATGTGCCCCAGGCCCGGAAGGATGGAGGCTGCTTATGATAAGGCATGCATGTCCTGCGCACAGAATCGGACAGGAGTGTGACTGCCCCACGCCTGACAGGTCAGAAAAGGTCGAACGATAAAGTACAGGCAGACCTCATTTTATTGCACTTTGCTCACAAATTAAAGGTTTGTGGCAACCCTGCATGGAGCAAGTTGGATTGAAGTCATTCTTCCAACAGCCTGTGCTCACATCTATATCTTCGTCATATTTTGATAATGCTTGCAATATTTCAACTTTTTCATTACTATTATGGCTATCTGTAATCAGTGATCCTTAATGGTGCTATTGTAATTATTTGGGGGCTCCATGAACAGTGAACCTAACTGCTAGGTGTGTATGTTCTGATTGCTGCACCGACCACACATTCCCCAGTCTTTCTCCCTATCCTTAGGCCTCCCTATTCCTTGAGATAAAACAATAGTGTAATTATGCCATCTAGTAACCCCATAATGTCCTCTAAGTGTTAAAGTGAAAGGCATAATCATCAATGGGACAAACTGCATTGTTGTCTAATTTTAAGAAATTGCCACAGCCACCCCAGCCTTCAGCAGCCACCACAAGCTGGTCATTCAGCAGCGATCGACAAAGACCCTCCACCATCAAAATGATTAGGACTTGCTGAAGGCTCGGATGATGGTTGGCATTTTTTTCTTTAGCATTAAAATATTTTTAATTAAGGTATGTACATTTCTTTTAGACATAATATTATTGCACACTTAATAAACTACAGCATAGTGTAATCATACCTTTTACATGCACTGGGAAACCAAAAAAATTCATGTGACTCTTTTTAGTGTGTTGATTGTTTTATTACAGTGGTCTGGAACCAAACCAATATCTCCAAGGAATGCCTGTGTTGTGACCTTTGTGACTTGACGTCATTTTGCTTTTTTCTTACTTCCTTAGCAACATTTTTAACCTCAGCCTTGTCTGGGTCAAATTAAAGAAAGGGATATCTAGCCCAGAGGATTAGGAAAAATTTAGATCCAAGGAGATTGATTGGGGTGCGGACCAACGCTGATCTGAAATAGACTGATGGGGGAGAAAGAAGAAACCTTCAGGGAAGGGATTTGGTGGATTCAGTTGTGGAACTTGTTCCTAGCCTCCCAGGTCATTTTTTTAAAGAAAGGAACTCAAGCTCTGCCTCTTATCTCTGTATCTTTACACTGGCTATTTATTCCTATGTCAGAAATGTATTCCTTTCTCATGTTAGTCTTGGAATCTCTGATTTCCTTCAAGAGCCTGGAAGCCTTTCCTAGTCCCCCTCTCCCCTCCCAGGTTCTGTGCCCTTCCTCCCAGAACCACCTTGTTCCATTCTGCATATACTTACATATGTACATGTCATTTCCTCTATTAAAATTAAGCTCCTTGAGGGCAGGACAATTGAATTTTTGTGCCTGCCCCTCTAGTTGTTAGCTCAGTGCCTTGGCATATAGTAATAGTGTAGCAAAAGCTTGTTGAAAGATAAATTTAGAACTGGCCACTCATCTTGTCTGACAGATTCTCCCTTTTCTCTGCTCCCCACCCCCAACCCCATCCCCAAGGAAGATAAGGCAATCTGCAATTTATAAGCTCCACAGGGATTACTAAGCGTCAGTATAGTGTAACGAATGAATTTATTAAGTAATTTATTGTTTATTCACTAATTAAGTGGGTTTTTATTCAGTACTTACTGTGTGCCAAAACACTGTGCTAAGTGCTAGGGATACAAAACAAAAAATATGAAGACAACAGGGCAGCAGGGTGGCGCAGTGAATAGAGCACCTGCCCTAGAGTCAGGAGGACTTGAGTTCAAATCCAGCCTCAGACATTTGACACACCAGCTGTGTGACCTTGTGCAAGTCACCTAGCCCCAATTGCATCACCTCCCCCCCTCCAAAAAAACAAACAAAAAATGAAGACAGTCCCTTGCCTTCAAGCAACTTGCATTCTTTTTCAAAAGTTAATTGATTAATTTTAGTTTTCAACATTCATTTCCATAAATTTTAAATTTTTTCCTCCTGTCTCTCCTCCCCTCTACCCAAGACAATATGCAGTCTGATATAGGCTCTACATAGGCATTCTTATTAAACATATTTTCACATTAGCCATGTTGTATAGAAGAATTAGAATGGATGGGTGGAACCATGAGAAAGAAAAAACAAAGCAGAACAAAAAGAAAATAGCCTGCTTCACTCTATTTAGACTCAATAGCTCTTTCTTTGGATGTGGATGGCATTTACCATCATGAATCCCTTGTAATTGTTTTAGGACCTTGCATTGCTGAGAAGGGCTAGGTCTATGAAAGTCAGTCATCCCACGCTGTGGCTATTACTGTGTATAATGTTCTCCTGCTTCTGCTCACTTCACTTTGCATCAGTGTATGTTAGTCTTTCTGCGTTTTTCTGTAATCTGCCTGCTAATCATTTCTTACAGCACAATAGTATTCCATTACATTCATATACCATTGTGGTTCTCAACCTTCCTAATGCCTGACCCTTTAATACTCTCATATGGGCATATCTGCATGTGGGAGGACCTAGCTGGAGACCATAGATAGAGATAGAGGAGCGGTGTCTTGGTTGCTAAGACCATAGGAAAAATGTGTTTTCTGATGGTCTTGGGCGACCCCTGTGAAAGGGTCATTTGACCCCCAAAGGGGTTGCGACCCATAGGTTGAGGACCGTTGATATACCACAACTTGTCCAGCCATTCTCAAATAGTAATTTGTAATGTCACCTTGTTATTTTGGAGAAAGGTCAGTCAATCAAAAAACGTTTATTAATGCCTACTATGTAATAAGCACTGAGCTAATTGTCAGGGATGCAAATAAGAAAGATAGTCCCTTATGGCTGCTTGCAATCTTTATGTGTATCTATACCCAGGGTGAGACTAGGATGGAAAAGTTCAAAGGAGTATAGCCTAGTAAAAAAAGAAGAAATGGTTGGCTTGAGTGCCCTTCTTAAATGGAAATTTGGGGAAGAGCTCATCATTTCACCCTCCAATCAGCCTCAGAGGGGTGTGTGTGTGTGTGTGTGTGTGTGTGTGTGTGTGTGTGTGTGTGTGTGTGTGTGTGTGATTGCTGATGAAGTCTTGATGATGAGGTCCTTGATGATGTTCCTAGGGACATGATGTAGATAAAGTCTTTAGTGAAATGTTCCAGGGATTCATCCTTGGCCCAACATTCTTATCACTGACTTAGGGGAAGGCAGATTCTATTTGCCCATTACCTTTGTAGATGACAGAGCCAGGAGGAACAGTTAACATGGGAGGTAACAGAATCAGGACCCCAAAAGATTTTAGATTAAATCTAATAAGATGAAGTTTGATAGGGATGGATGTAAAGTGCTGCTCTTGGATTAAAACATCCGCTTCACCAAGTACAGGAGAGGGTAGTTTGGCTAGATAACTAATTACTCTGATGAAAAAAGGTGTGTATAAAGTGTTTAGTGGCCGAGGACTTCCACATACATTGACAGAATGACATGATAGCCAATAAACCTAATGTGATTTTAGGCTGGATTACGAGAATGTCAGCATCTAGAATGTAAGAGGTCACAATAGAGTAAGGGGACAGGAAATGTTTAACAAACTTCTCTCTTAACAAACACACTTTTAAGTTTCTGTTAACATTTTTGCCATCAACTTCTTAAGTCTAGACAGTCAGCAAAGCAATAAGTCACGCTGCGATTCATGGTGTTTGCCAGTTTTCAGGGTGTCGATGCAATATAAATGAAAATTTAATAATTGGCTTGGGAGCCAGCCAGCCCCGGCACACTCCTATAGAGTTCCTCTGGACTTTATCCTGGTCAGGCCACATCTGGTCTGTTGTATTATGTTCAGTTCTGAGCATCTCAGTTTAGGAAGGACATTGGAATATGAGCGGTATTACTAGGATGGTAATAGGATCAAATGCCAAGGAATACTTGTAGGAAATGGGAATGCTTAGCCTGGAGGCAGTTGGGTAGAGTTCTGAGTCTAGAGTCAGGAAGACTCATTCAAATTTGAGCTCAATTATTTATTAGCTATCTGCCCCTGGATGAGCCACTAAACTTTTGTCAGTCTCATTTTCCTTATTTGTAAAAATGGAAATACTAAAAGCACCTACCTCCTAGGTTGTTGGAGCAGCTAGGCAGTGAAGTAGATAGAGGGAATGCCAGGGCTTTGAGTTAGTAAGACTCATCTCACTGAGTTCAAATCTGGCCACAGACACTTACTAGCTGTGTGACTCTGGGCAAGACACTTAATGCTGTGACAACCTCAGTTTCCTCATCTGTCAAACGTACTGGGAAAGGAAGGTGCAAACTACTCCAGTATCTCTGCCAAAAAAACTCCAAATGGGGTCACAGAGAGGCAGGCATGACTGAAAATGATTGACTTTCATGTGAGAAGAAAAGAGAATATTTGTAGAGGGTTTTACAAATTATAAAGTGCTATATAAATGCTAGTTATCATCATCCCACCTTGGGTAGAGGGAGGGAGGTCATGATAGCTGCCTTCAAGTATGGGAAGGACACTACTCTAAAAGAGGTTTGGTCTGCTTGGTGCCTCTGAAGGAAGAATTAGGGACGAGGGATAGAAGTTTCAGCGAGACAGATTTAAACTTGTTGTAAGGAAAAACATTTAACCTAAAGAGTGGGGAAGCTGCTGCTTCAAGACCACATGTGCCCTCTAGGTCCTCAAGTGCAACCCTTTGATCGGATCCGGTTGGCTGCACTTGAGGACCTACAGGGTCACATGGGGTCTCGAGGCTGCAGGTTCCCCACTCCCATAACTACTGCAACTATCTCAGAAGCAGAATGAACTGCTTCAGAAGGGCTCTTCATCCCCAGTGGTTTCCATGTTGAGGATAGACTGCTGTAGAATAATTGGTATCAAACTCCAATAAAAATGGACCCCGTAGGGCAGCTGGGTGGTGCAGTGAATAGAGTACCAGCCCTGGAGTCAGGAGAACCTGAGTTTAAATCCAGCCTCAGACACTTAACACCTAGTAGCTGCGTGACCTTGGGCAAGTCACTTAACCCTGATTACCCCTCCAAAAAATGCAAAAATTAAAATAAAGAAATGGACCCCTGCTGGCCACATATTGACTTAGAAAACCACATATACTATCATCTATGTTGGACTACGTCTCTATTTATTTTGTAAAACATTTCCCAGTTGCATTTTAATCTGATTCTGCTGTGCTGGGTTTTATGGGCCAAGTTCCCTGCTCTGCCCGGAGGACCTCCTCTCTCTGGCTGCCCCTGACCTCCCCCTACCCACTTGGTGACTTTCTTCAGTGGGCTCTCCCCCTCCGCTGCACTGTAAGTTCCTGGAGCAGGGTGGACTATCTCTTTATTAATAATATCCCCATCACTTAGCACAATGCTTTGCGTTGAATAGCACTTAATGTTGCTTGGATTGGATTGAATAGTTAATATCTCTGCTGTAAAGAATTCCTGTTCAGTCTGGACCAGATGACTCTGGAAGGTCCTGAGAGTCTCGGATTCTATGATTCTGTCCCTAGGCACAAAACTGAATCCGCCTTTTGACATATCATAACAGCCTCCTTGTAGAGAACGCTAGTCTAGCTGAAATGCTGAGGGGCTCTGCTGGCTTCACATCAGAATTGCTCAGCCTAGGAAAACCTATTGAAATTCTTCTTAAGAATAATCAGTTTTGTTTTATCTCCTGGATACACAGTCGGATTATCCAAAAAGTATGTGTGTTATATGTGTAGTGCAATGGCTAGCATCCTGCCCCTGGATTCAGAAAGACCTGAGTTCAAATCTGACCCCAGACACTTACTAGTTGTGTGACCCTGGGCCAGTCACTCAACTGCTGCCTGTCTCAGTTTCCTCTCTTGTAAAAATGGAGCTAATAATAGTATATACCTTGTGGGGTTGTTGTGCGGATCTCATTAAATATTTTAAAAATCCTTTGAAAACCTCAAAGTGCTATAAACACTAGTATTGCTGCTATTTGGAACCCAAAGTCTTCATTGGGTAGGGAGTGCAAGAATCATTATTCATATTTTACAGAAGAAGAAACCCAAGCCCAGAGTGGTTAAATGACTTACCCAGGGTCACACAGCTAGCAAGTATCAAGGTCTAGAAATAAAAAAAAAGGTGACAGGTATAAGAGTGGTCTGATTTCTTATCCTTCTCTCTCCATTCTTCTTAGGATTTTGGCAACCTGAGGTCAGTCACCTCCCGGTGTGATCTGAAGTCAAATCTCCTCCAAAATGGTTGTGAAGGGGAAATTGAGAGCCCGGGGAGTAGCGTCACTGTCCTGAAGAACCTTCCTCTAAGTACCAAGGGCTCCAGCCCTTCTCCTGTAGATGTCATTCAGATGATGCCCCAGAAGATTGCCATGAATCTTCGACCTGGTGAGTTGCCCTCAACCAGAAGAACACAAAGGAATTAGTTGATTGGTGGCGTGGGCAAGGAGTCGGGGAGTCATGACAGCAGAGAGATTTTTTCCTAATTTTTGTATGGGAGGATATTGGTGTCCTCACTTCCAAGTTAATGAAATGGCTTTCATTTGAGGGGGAAATGATTCCTCTACAGAAAGCAAAGATTTTAATTATTTGAGTAAGCACATCCCGTTCTGAGTTAGCAACATCCTGAAGGGGGCACATTCTCGTGCCCAGGGACTGGCATTTCAGCACTTGAGTCTGGAGACACATTTTTTTGTTTGCCATTCCCCTCGATGGAATGCCTGCTCTTTGAAATCAGGGGCAGGTCTTCATTGTCTTTCCCTCCCTAGCACACAGTAGGCACTCGATTCATCATTGTTGGATTGTGTTGGATAGGATCCTCTTATGCTAATTTCATAGAGTCCTGTGGAGCCTGGCATAGTATTCTAATAATAATTGTTCGTATTTTCGTAAGATGTTTGCACTTTGCAAAGTGTTTTTGAGGTTGGCAGTACAAATGTTGTCACTCCCATTTTATGGTCATGTCAGCAAGCTTTATCGAGTACCTACTATGTGCCAAACACTGGGGAGACAAAGAAAAAGTAGCAACAGTCTCTGCCCTGATGGAGCTCCCAGTCTAACTGGGGAAACAACCTAGGTATGTACTGGATATACTGGAAATAACCAGCAGAAGGCAGACGCTGGCATCGTGGGGGGTCAGAAAAGGCTTATTGGAGACACTCGATGGTGCAATGGAGGGAGCACTGGGTCTGAAGTCAGAAAGACCTGAGTTCAGATAGATGTGTGGCCCTGGGCAAGTCACTTAACCTCTGTTTTAGTTACTTCCACTGCATAATAGGGAAAAAATAGCTCCTACCTGGAAGGTTTGTTGTGAGGATGAAGGGAGATAATATTTTTTAAGCCCAGTGCCTAGAACATAATAGGTGCTTTGTGAATGTCTATTCACGCTCTTCCCTTCCCCAGAGGGCAGGGCTTTATCTGAGCTTTGAGGGAAGCCAGGAGGTCAGATGAGGAAACTGGGACAAACAGAGTTTAAAGACTCAGCTGGGGTCACAGACATAGTAAACATCAGTGCTCGCACAAATCTGTACAGGAGCAGGTGATGTATGATGGAGCAGCGTGTGGTGTGAGAGACTGAGCATTGCTCCTCTAGAAGTTTATATTGGGGTCAAGGGTGTTATTCTTGCCTGGAAAACCTAGTGAAACATGTTCACTTTCTACCCCCACCTTTGCCTATGCCCCACTGTCTAGGTTCATAGGTTCCCAAACTTATTTGGCCTACTGCTGCCTTCAAAAAAGTTACTCAGTGGCCCCCTGGAAATCTACTTTCTTTGACCCTTTAATGTTTTTTTAAAATTGTGTCATTTTAAAAAATATAATTTTTTGAAAAAATGATGCATCTTAAATTAATAATTTATTGTAAATTTGTGTTTTTTTCTGCATTGAAATTTTGATGATGCAATATTGCATCACGTAACCAATAGCATTGTATTGTGAACAAGTCATTACATGCAATAATTCCTGCCAATACATGCTGGTTTTCCTGACAATGCATGACATGCTCGTCTGCCAACACTTGCTTGTTAAGACCTGTAGGTCGACTTGACCACTCGGAGGTTGTAACTTGTGCTTTGTGTGTTTATCTTTGAGTGTCCTTTTTCAACTATTGCTGTGTAAACCTTCTGTGTAAACTGCTTTTGAAAGCAGTTGAGTGACCCATGTGTGTCTCATTTTGTTCTAACGTTGGACTTGAAATACTGGGGAAGTAGCATGAGTCAGGCCCAGTTCACCACACAGCCAAAATCCTAAAAAAAAATGTCATCCCCCCCAGAAGCTGTCTCCATTTCTTCTCCCACATTCTCCAATCCCTTGAAGCCTGGCTTCAGCCCTTGCCGTTCAAATGGAACTGCTTTCTGAAGCATTACCAATGATCTTTTTTCCATTTTTTTAAATTTTAATTTATTTTCTTGATTACATCATTCATTTCCACAAGGTTTTGAGTTACAAATTTTCTCCGCTTCTTTCCCCTATCCCCAAGCCCAAAACAGTGATCCCACCATAAAGCCCCTCTCACAATCTGTTCTCTTTTCTGTCCTCCTCCAATGTTCCTCTAACTTTCTTTTTTTTTTAATTTAGTTTTTATTTGTTTTCTTGTTTACATTATTCATTTTCATTACATTTTTTGAATTACACATTTTCTCCCCATCTTGCTCCTGCCCCAACCCCATGACAGCAATCCCACTGTAAAGCCCCTCCCCTGCT
>CM053596.1:255810356-255835680 GCA_028646575.1 Pseudocheirus occidentalis
AAGGAGATATTTCACATTGCTTTCTATTTTTTTTTCATTTTTTTGTAACTGTTTAATAGTATCTTGTTTTCTCATAAAGTCATTACCTTCCACTTGTTCCACTCTAATTCTGAAGGAATTATTCTCTTCAGAATTCTTTTGAGACTCTCCATCTGGCAAATTCGACTTTTTAAGGCATTCTTCTCATTGGCTTTCTGGGCCTCCTTTGCCATCTGAGTTAATTTGCTTTTTAAGGTATTGTTTTCTTCAGTCAGGTTGATGACTCTCTTTTCATGAGTTTCTCACATCATTCTCAATTCTTTTTCCAATTTTTCCTCCGCTTCTCTTATTTGGTTTTCAAAGTCCTTTCTAAGTCGATCCATAGCTAGGAGGCATTCTTCCAGTGTCTTGGAAGCATTTGGTGAGGGAGTTCTGACTGTGTTGTCTTCCTCCCACTCCATGCTTTGATCCTTTTTGTCCACAAAAAAGGATTCTAGAGTTTTGTTGCTGTTCTTACTTTGCTTCCTTTTCCTCATTTTGGTCAGTCTATTAATTGTTTGGTTTTTTAGCTCTGTGGAACCCTGCTTCCCGGAGGGGGAAAACTCTGTCCCAAATCGCTGGAGCCTTGACAGCTGCCGGAGCTATTAGTGGGGTGCTACAGTCCCCCCTCCCCCCAGCTTTGGCTCACTGAAAGTGCACCCCAGGACCACCACTCAAAACCATGATCCAGATGCAGGCTGCTCAATGCAAGACCCTTGGCCCTGATTGATCCCCTCAGCCCTCCTGCTCTCTGCAGGCCGGGGGCTCTGAAGCAGCCCAATGGAGGCCACTGCTGCTTTCAGCCATTCCTGCTGCCACAGCCGCCTCCCGCTGTTTCCTTGCCCTGGGAGCAGTTTGGCCAGACTGCTCTTCTCCCCCAATTTAGCAAAATCCACTGACCTTTCTCTTAGACTTTTTTTCTTCTGGCCTGATAAATGTGGTAACTGTGCTTCCAGTGCTGCTATATGCTTTCCTATAGACCTGGCTCAGCCTGATGCCCTGGGGCTCCGCCAGCCAGGTTTGTTTCATCCTGGGTGGCTGGGCCATCCAGGGCTCCCAGACTGCTGGGAAGAGCCCCACTTGCTGAGCTGCCTGCAGCAACAGATGTGTTTTCTGTATTTTGGAGAGTTTTGGAGCTTGCAAATCTGTGTAGAGTTCCATTTTATGAGTTTTTAGGGTGGTTGTGTGTGAGCTGCAGTGCTTTGCTGTTTCTACGCTGCCCTCTTCACCTACCAATGATCTCTTAACTGCTAAACCCAATAGCCTTCTTTTAGACTTGACCCTTTTGCTCTCTGCAGGACTTGACATCATTGACCAACTTCTCCTGATTTCTCTTTTCTCTGGGTTGCCTAATACTTCTCTTGTCTTCTTCTCCTGCCTCTCTGACGACTCCTCGTCCATTTTGCTTATTTTTTATCCATGTCCTGTCCTCTAGCAGTGGATTCCTCCCAAGGTTCTGACTTGGGTCCTTTTCTCTGAGTGTACTCTGTCTTCTTAGTGAAGCTCTCATGAGTTTAGTTATCCTCTGTGTTCAGATGAAAGGGCAGCTAAGTGGCACAGTGAGTAGAGTGTTGGGCCTGTAGTCAGGAAGACCTGAGTTCAGATCTGGTCTCAGACTCTTAACTGTGTGACCCTGGGCAAGTCACTTAACCCTGTTTACCTCATCTGTAAAGTGAGCTGGAGGAGGAAATGGCAAATCACCTCAGTATCTTTGCCAAGAAAACCCCATATAGGGTCACAAAGAATCAGACATGATTGAAATAACTGAAATATGTTCAGATGATTTCCACATGTATGTACATACATACATACATGTATTTCTCTCAATATGTCTATGTATCTATATCTGTGTGTGTATATGCATACACACATATTTGACTCTACTCTCACTCATGAGCTCTAGACATGTGACTGGATGTATTTTTTCCCCCTCTTTATTTTTCAAAATTTACTTATATATTTTATTTATTTATTTTATAGATTTTACAACATTTACAACATTGCAACATTTACATAGTTTACAACATTTAGTTCCACAAGCTTTTGAGTTCCAAATTTTCTCTCTCCCCCCCCATGATGTCATATAATCTGATATGGGTTCTATAAATACCATCACACTAAACATTAGTCAAGTGGTAAAGAAGAATTTTAACCAATGGAATGAACAATGAGAAAGAAGGAAGAAAAGAAACAAAAGACAAAAGGGAGAGAGAGAGGCAAGTAGTTTTCTTCAATCTGCATTCAGACTCTGCAGCTCTTTCTCTGGATGTGCACAGCCCTCTCCATCCTGTGTCTTTTGGAGCTGTCCTGTAGCCTTGCATTGCTGAGAGGAGCCTGGTCTGTCAAAGTTAGTTCTGACTGGATATCTTGTAAGTATCTCTTAGCCTCCTGCCTAAAACAGATCCCAGTCCTGCTTAAAGCCATTTTTCCTCCAGACTCTCCTGTTTCTGTTGAGGGCATCACTTGAGTCTGCAACCTCAGAACTCCCAGGGCTATTATGTGCCAAATATTATCAGCCTCAACTCATAATCTTCCCTTAGTCCCCATATCCAAACAGTTGCAAAAGTTTGATTCCATCCCTGCCATATTTCTCACCTGTGTCCACTCCTTTTCATCCATGTGACCAACAGGCCCTCACCATCTCTCATGTACTACCACAATAGCCTTGGAATTGGACTTCCAGTTTCCAGTCTCTCCCTTTTCCAATCCATTCTCCACACAATTACCAAAAGAGTCTTTCAGAATTCAAGTCTGACCATGTAACTCCCCTACTTAGGAAACTTACCTCAAGGATAAAATGTGAACTGCCCAGTTTGGAATTTTAAGTCCTTTATAATATGGCTGTAATCCACCTTTCCAGGCTCATCATATATGCCTCTCCTTCCTGTATGCTTCCTGTGATGCATTCAAAGTGGATTACTTGCTGTAGCCTAAACTTGGTCCTTCATCTCTTGCCTCTGTGACCTGGCATAGGTGGTCCCATATACTGGACATTTTCTTCCTCCAAGAAGCCCTTACTTTCTTTAAGGAAGGCACTCAGGTGCTACCTCCCATAGGAGTCTCCCCTTGTCCTCTTAGTTATTTAAGTGTCCTCCTTCCACACCTCCATGGGGAGAGTGAGAGTTGAGAGACAGATGGACACCAAAGGTGAAGGGTATCTGAAGCTGTAGCATGTGCACACCCCAGTAAAACCATCTCAGCAGATGTGCTAGCAGGCTTGAGGGGAACCAAGGGGCCTCAAGCCCATCGGTGAGTTAGGGAGATGTCTGCTACAGGTATGCAGACTTCCCCCAGCAGAATGGGCAGGTGAGAACAATTTGTTCCAAAACCCAGGAAGGCATGAGGCAAGCCCTATGGAGCACGTCGAGTTTGGTCAGATGTCAGAAATTCCAAGAACATCCTCTGCATCCCGGGCCGTCTTCACTCATTCTGACTTTTATCTTACCACTGGTCTTCAGTGACTCTGGAAGAGAGAGTGAGGCCAACAATATTGTACAACCCTTCCTCACTTAAATCCAGCTCTCGTGCAAGTCAATGTCATTGGTCCCCTTTGAAGACAGGGCAAATAATGCCGAATATACTTTACATTTTTGGGTTGTTTCCTCCTGTAGGACATAAGCTCCATGAAGGCAGGGTCTGGTTTTTCATTTTAACTTTGTATCCCAGGTGCTGGGACAGAGCAGGGACTTCATAAACTTGCTGAGTGATTGACTGTTGGATTGGCTGGGAAAGTGCCCTCTTATTTCCTTTTCCAGTGTGGGAAATTGATGCACTTGAAGGTTAATGGACTTGCACATTCACTCAGCTAGGAAATGCTAGTGTCAGTCCCCCAAGCTTGGGTGTTTGAAATTCCAGCCTTGTCTTCTTTCTACTTTATATGACCTGCCTTGGAAATAATAAAAGTAATAATACCAACCACAAAATAATATTAACAATAATAATAGGAAATAGAGATGATGACTGACACTCAGATAGAGCTTACTTTGTGCTAAATGCTTTAAATAAGAGAACAACTAATGATCGTGGGCACTTACATAGTATTCAGAGGTGTGCAAAGCACATAGGAGCTCATTTGGACCCTAATAATATCCACAGGAGGCAAGTAGTTCAGATTTTATCATTTCTATTTTGCAGATGAAGAAATTAAAGCTCAGAGTAGTTGAGTTGCCCACGTTTATGTAGCCATTGTCAAAATCAGGATTTGAATTCAGGTCTTCCTAGCCACAAAACAAAACCTCTCAAAACAAAAGTCCATGTTTTCAAAACATGAACTTATCAATCATCTTTGCAAATTTGGAAGCTGAAAGGCACCATGGAATAGTAGATACCATGCTGATTTGAGAGTTAAGAAGACCTATATTCAAATCCTACCTCTTGATATTAGCTGAGTACAGTAAGCTTCTCAGTCTTCCTGTTCCCCTCTCTCCTCAGTTTCCTTCTCTATAAAACAGAAGTAACAATAATCTTTAGTTGCTATCTCATGAGCTCATTATGAGTCTTAAATAATATGTAAAGGGGTTTCTTTTTTTTTGGAGAGGCGATTAGGTTAAGTGACTTGCCCAAGGTCAAATGGCTAGTAAGTGTTAAGTGTCTTAGGCCAGATTTGAACTCAGGTCCTCCTGACTCCAGGGCTGGTGCTCTATTCACTGTGATGTAAAGTGGCATCTAAATCTTAAATCATGATATAAATATTAATTACAAACATTATTAATAAAAAATATTAGAACTAAATGGCACTCAAGGAAGCTGGACCACATTATTTTTTGGAAAAATAAGGAAACAGTCATAACTAAGGTATCTGCATGTTAGAGGAATGATGATTTCTATGAATTAATAAATAGTAAAAAAAAATATGATCCAGTTAACATTATTAAGTGCCTACTATGTGGCACCAGGCACGGTGTTAAGTTCCGTGGGAGATAAATAAGAAAAAGAAAACATCTGCCCTCAAGCTGCTTACAATCTAATGGGGGAAGACAGTACTCAAAAGGAAGCTGAAAGAGGCAGAGGAATGCCAGAGGATACCCTGGCCAGGGGCATGATAAAGATGAAGGTGAATTTAAGACCAAGCACAGCAACTGGTAACAAATGAAGAGATGGTTGGTCTTTTGACCCTCCAGTTCTCCAATCAAAGGGGGCAGAAGCAGCTGAGGATACTGATGTTGATGAGTTTTCTGGTGATTATTTTTTCTTGGCCCTGTCATGATGAAGGTGATGATGGAGTTGAAACCAAGCAGAATGAACAGCTGGTTACCATTGAAAGATTTTAACATGGAACATGAACATTTTAATATGCAAAGAATTGAAAAAGGATTGCATTATGAATGATATGCTATTTCTAGTGTGTGCAGTTTTTTAAAATGCATAGTAAGTTTAATATGAAAATACCAAAATGTCCTTCTTGTCAGTGTCCCATGATGAACTTCTGTTTTATTATGTTTCTAAAAAATATTTCCTTGATCTTTTGATCGTTTCTTGTTTATTTGTTTGTTTGTTTAAGTGAGCTCATTTAGACAGTAACACTTGTCAGGGCAATTTCTCCCCTATAGATGAAGAGACTTGTCTCCATGAAGGATTCTGGCTGATGGTCACAGATGTACTGGATTCATTCTCAGTTTTGTTTTTTAAGAAGTATTTCTTTTGGTTTCCCCAAGGTTTACCAAAAGTACTTACTGAAGAAACTGAACACTTGCCAGTCAGGAAATCTGGGAACCAGACTAACCAACTGCGCTGTCAGCAGCCTTTGTGAAAGGCTTCTTTAAAAAGAAAATTAAAAAAAAAAAAGGTTAAGGTTGTCTTGACTTAGAAGGAACCATAGAAGGAAACAGAAGATCTTTCTCCAAACTTTTAACAGAAGACAGAAAGTTTTAGAAGGCTTTGATAAATTACATAATTTTAAACTAAAATTTACATTAAAAAAAACTTTAAAAATCCAGAGATAGTTCTAGAAAACAATTTAGAAAGTATTTTTTAGAATAAGAGCAATAGTTTTGAGGTCTCTGGTTTCTAATGGGCAGAAGAGAGTGGAAAGTCCTGAAGAACAGAGATAGTTAAGTGAGGGACAAAGAATGGAGTGGTGCAATCCTAGATCCAAGCTGTTAACAGACAGCTGAACTGAAGTCTGTTGCTCAGCTGTCAGGGCATAAAGTCAGGAAATGAATCTGAGATCAGAATGTCCTGAGGGTGGGGAGGTGGTAGACTAGACGGGGAGAATACTCCTTGGATGTGGTGATCCCAAGTACCAGGGCTGACAAATCATCTCAAGCTAGGGATCATCAGCTGGCCCTAGCACCTCTATATGGTGACCCAGTGCTGGCCACAGCCCCTTTCCCACCCCTGCTGGCTGTGCACCCAAGGACCCTGAGTAACAGTGACAAAAATGTAAGTGTCAGGCCATCTCTTGAGCTCTTAGCTGATTTTACATAATGAAGTTCATAGAATTTGACCTTGCAGGAGACCTTAGAGAGAGATCATCTCTTGTTTTGTAACAGAAGACACTGAGGTTGAAAAATGGGCAGCTGGGTGGCATTGGGTCTGGACTCATCTTCCTGAGTTCCAATCAGACCTCAGATGTTTACTAGCTGTGTGACCTTGGGCAAGTCCTTTAAAACTGTTTGCTTCAGTTTCCTCATCTGAAAACGAGCTGGAGAAATAAATGGAGAATCACTTCAGTATTTCTGCCAAGGAAACCTCAAATGGGGTCACAAAGAGCTGGACACTGACTGAGAAAACAGCTGAATAACAAGGCTGGAAAGGGTTGAATGATTTACTTGAAGTCACACAGACGGTAGCAAGTTGTAGGTTTGGAGGTTTCAAGGTAGAAAGCAAAGGTCTTCAAATCCAAAGCCCTTATTTTCGAGGTGAGGTTGAGGTGGGGCTGAAAGGTGGCCAGCGGCTAATAAGTGTGAAGCAGAATTCATTCTCAGATGCCCCTCGCTCCACATACAGGTTCTAGCCAATGAGCCTCCCAGCCGCGTAATCCAAAATATCTCCATTCCCCTTCATTGAGGGTAGAACCATATCCAGAGTTATTTTTCTTTCCATGTAACAAAGTGACTGCCCTTTGAATAAATTGTTTTCATGATTATTCTCACTTAACTGTGACGATTCATACTCTCCGGGATTGTCTGAAATTGTTTCTTGCGTCATCATGTCACAGTAGTATTCCATTGCATTCATTGGAATTCATTGGACCCTAAGGATTGTGTGTGGTTTGTCCTTTGTTCTTGAAGAGGACCATGACATTAGGAAGATGATGCCGTGACTTGCAAGTGAATTGAATTTAAATGAAGGAGGGCTGCACAAAGTCACCAGTCTCATTCTCTCCTCAGGACCCATCTGGGTCCAGTGGCAAGATATAGGATCAGGATGACTAGAGATGACCCAGGATTCAGGAGGAGACCTTGGCCCTTTTAAGCTAAGGTCTTTCCAAGTTCCCACTTTGATTAAGGCAACACCCATTCAGTGAATAGGGCCATTTAAGAAGTGAGCATTCTGAATGTTCTGTTGGTGGAATCAGTGCTTTCTAGGACCTGAGTTAATAAGTTTGAGCCCACTCAACTGAGGTGGAATAGGGGAGAGTGTGCCGGCGACTGTGGGTGAGGAATGTCTGTACATTTTTTTGTTATGCCTTCAAAGTAAATAGCCCTTTGTAAAAAGTAGTTTATGTTAAGTGATTAATTCAAGCTGGTGGCTAACATTTGGGGAACACAGGTTGGTGGAAGCTTTAGCCAGTGACATGAGAGACCCAGACTCCTCAGAGTACCCCTAGCCCCCTAAGGAGCAGAGACCTGACTCTGGGATAGTGGGTCAGAACATACCCACTAGGAGGGTTTTAAAGATGAAGTGTCTTGTATCACCTACAAGTTGTTGAGAAGGAAGCATTTTGTAAACCATAAAGTTCTATATAAATGTGCGTCATTATTAGTAAGGGAAAATACAAATGTATATCCGTGGCCATTTTGAGAAATATATTGTCTGAGTCAGAAAAACTGTGACTTCCCATCATCTGCCTCAGAGACAATTAAATTTTTAAAAAATTATGAATTGACAACATCCCTAAAAATTGCATTCCATGTACACAGCAAAACATGCAAAAAAAGAATTCTGTATGAATCCATGAATCTCTATTTCATACCACTTGCTTGAAAATATATGTATGTATATATGTGTGTGTGTGTGTGTGTGTATATATATATAAATTCCACTTGTTGCTTTCAAAACTGTCCTGCTTGTCTGTGTTTCCTTCTGAACATCTTTCTTTTTCTTCTGTTTATAAAAGAAAAAAACCTTTCAATGGCCTGCCTTTTTTGTTTTTTTTGAGGCAATCAGAGTTTATGTGATCCTGGTTAGTGTGATCACATAGGATTTGAACTCAAGACCTCCTGACTCTAGGGCTGGTGCTCTAATGGTGTCACTATTGCTGGCTCTCCTTTCTACAGCCTCCCTCCATTAAATACTAAAAGAAAGGGAAAAGAAAAATCCTTGTACTATATAAGCATAAACAAGCAAAACTAATCCAAAGAGTGGCTCTGTCAAAATCCTTATGTCTGCAGCATCACCCTCCCCACTTTGTAAGGAGGTAGGTAACTTCTTCCTGAGCAGAAATGCTCAGCTGTAAAGGAAGACCGGTTGGTCATTACATTCATCAGAGTTCTTAGTTCTTTCAAAGTTGTTTTTCTTTGCAATGTTGCTATCCTCCTATGCAAATTGTTCTTGATTATTCTCACTTTATTCTGTGTTAGTTCATACTACCCAAGATTCACTGAAATCATTTCTTTCATCATTTCTTAGAGTGCTGTAATATTTCCTACACCACATTTACATACCAGAGTCTGTTCATTCATTAGGAACAGAATTCTGAATGGACCAATTATTGGACCCAGTCCAGCACTTTCTTTGTTTCCTGTCAGTATTGAAATCCTCAGTATCATAAGCTTTCTTTATAGTGGGACACACTAGGTTCCACTAGACTGGCATCTAAACCTGGTTAAGTTGGGAGCATAGCCAGTCTTGGAATTTCCAGTTTCCTTCCTGCAAGATGCAGTCCAAGATCTACCTTTTGCAGGAGGCAGTTCCTTGTTCTCCCCTTTCTTCTCTCCTTTCCCACCCTCCCCAGCTGCTGGTGGTTTTCTATCCAAGGTTGCCTTGTGTTTGCCTTAGAGATGCACCTATATGTGTACATTTTTCCTCCACAGAATATAAGGTTCTTTTGGACTGAGTCTGGTTCCCTTTTGTGTCCCTCACCCAACCCCCTCAGCACAATGCCATACCATGTACTTAGTAAATCCTTACTAAAGTGGCTGATTGACCGGAATGTAGTAGACCTGAGTTCTAGGCCCAGCTCTCCCACTTGCTCGGCAAATCATTTCTGAACCTCAAATTTTAGTTCTGTGAATTGAAAATGTTGGACCTGATGATCTCTAAGATCCTGTAGTGTCAGTGCAGTACTTACAGTGCCCGCAATCATGATAAAGACCGCGACTACAAGTATCACATGACGTTCAATCACAAAATATACCAAACTCTCCAGGTAGATGACAGAACTGAAGCATTTATTTAGACACCAGAAAACTGAATCCCAAAATCAGTAAACTGATTCCATCATAGTAGCAAAGATATTCAGAAACCATAATAATGCTGAGAGTCACAGCATTCTACAGCCTTCCCACAAACCAATACATGGTCAATATTTACTCATGAACCTCTCTATCTCCTTGCCTCAACCTCCTCTCTCTCCCACCATCTTGCTAGCTCTGACCACCCTCCTGTTCTACTTCCCTTCAGCAAATTTCTCCCACCACAGGCTCCATGTGATTACATTTAGCCTATTAGGGGGCAGAATTTACTTTCAAAGCAGAGGGGGGGTGTCTTCCAACTCCCTCCTAGGTCTATTAAGGGGCAGGGAAGATCTTCACATTCCCCTTCCCATCCCAAGTTCCTCCCACTTCTATGAGTCTGACTTCAGAATTCATAGGATGCGTGCCTAGGTGGCATTTGGGAGATCATCTAGCCCCCAAACTTCATTTTATAGATGAGGAAGCTGGGTACTGGGGAAGTGAAGTGATTTATCCAAGATCAAAAGCTATTAAACAGCAGAGCTGGAATCTAACTTAGGACCTCGGAATCCAGACTCACTCAATACCTTTACCACTGTATCACACTGTTCCTTCTCTCCCCCTCCCCCCAACCCCTGACCTGCCTAGGTAAACTAGGGTTTGATGGTGGGTTTTCCTAAAGGTTTTATTGATGTCTTCTGTCTCTTGCATTATCATAGAAATCCAGCATTTCTTTGCCTCCCCAGAGATGCATCTCATTTAACAGTACTTTCTTTTCTCTTATTTTTTGGCGGGAGAGGCAAGTTAAGTGACTTGCTCAGGCTCACACAGCTGATGTGTCGAGGCCTGATGCAAAGTCAGGTCCTCCTAACCCCAGGGCCAGTGTTCCCTCCCCTGTACCATCAGCCCCTTAATAGCACTTTTTGAAGATGAAAAAGAGAGGAAAAAATCGGTATAATCAATTAATACATTGAAAAAAATCCAAAAACGTGAAATGTGCAACATTGGTGATTTTCTAAAGGATCCCATTGATAATCAGAAATCCTATTTAATCTTTCTGCCTCAGCTTCCTCATCTGTAAAATGGGAATAGTAATCACATCCACTTCCCAGGATTGTTGGGATGAGAAAAATGAGAAGATATTTGTAAAGCTCTTAGTGTGGTGCACGGCTTATGGTGGGCACTTAATAAATCCTGGTTTCACCCTTACTTCCCCTATATGCACAGTTATATTGTAAATTAAAAGTAACTCCCACATCTCCCCACTGATATTTCTCATCTTTGACCCCGGAAAATTAAGGGTTGGGGTAAAAATGTGAATTAATTTATCAATGACAAGTCTTTCATCTGTCAAAGTATTTCTTGGTGATCCTTTGGGGAAAGCTCCCCTTTCTCAGTGTCAAGAGTTCTCCAAGCAGAGTCTCTATCACAGGATCATATTCCTTTCTATCCAATAGCTATCATAGATAGATTTCCTCTTTCGTTTTAAAGTTGTTTTATTGATATCTGGTTTTTTTTATCACTTTCATTTCCCAATATATCTCTCCCCACTCCTGCCACCCAGAGAACCACAAACCACAAAGAACAACAAAAAAGAAAAAAGAGTAGTTCAGTAAAATTGACCAGCTCCTGTCCAAGAGCAACAACAGCCACAGCTAGCCTTGATATACGGTGGCTACTACATGCCAGAAACTGTGCTAAGGGCTTCACAATTATTATCTATTGTCTCATTTGATCCGTACAACAACCCTGAGAAGTAAGTGCTGTTATTATCCCCATTTTACAGTTCAGAAAATTGTAGCAGAAAGAGGGTAAGTAAATTGTCTAAGGTCACACAGGAAGTTTCTAAGAGGGGATATGAACTCACCAAGCTCTATCCACTGTGCCGCCTGACTGCCAACAGTATATTTGCTCCCCATCTCTGGAGAGGGAGGTAAATGTTTAACAACTAACCCTCTGAATAGAAATTTTTTTGTTCTCTTTGGAGGGGGGAGGGCAGGGCAATTGGGGTTAAGTGACTCGCCCAAGGTCACACAGTTAGTAGGTGTTAAGTGTCTGAGGCTGGATTTGAACTCAGGTCCTCCTGGCTCCAGGGCTAGAGCTCTCTTCACAATGCCGCCTAACCACCCCAATAGAACACCTTTGTAAGTTTAATTTGCATTACTAACATTTTTTGTACTACCTCCTTATGTGCACAGAATCTGTAAAACAATAAAGCAAGCCCTGATGTTTATTTTGAGATATCCCTGATCTACATGTTCACATTGAAAAATGACAATCAGCCCTGAGTATGAGCTGTCTCCCCCCAGAGCAAGGTACATTCTCATACTCCTTCCTCAGAGCCCATCTCAGTCATTATCATTTCACAGCATTTGGTCTGAATGTTTTTGCGCTTTCCATTCCCATTGTTGTAGTTCCTTTATGTGTATTATTTTCTTGTCTCTACCTCCTTCTCTCTGCATCTGCTCATAAGTTGTCCCATGTGTCCCTTTGTGTCTCCAGTACATAGTGGGCGCTGCATCCATACCTGTCAATTGATTGGCTGGCTCTGTGTTCTTCACATCTGTCGTTTCTTTCAGCATATTAATATTTCATTATTCACGTATCACAATTGGTTTAGCCATTCCCCAGTCAGTGGGGTGTCTACTTCGTTTCCAATTCTTTGTTATTAAAAAAAAGTATAGTTACGCATATTTCAGCGTGTGTTTTCCTCTTTAATTAAGGGGAGAGCCAGGGGAAAGGGGGACTTTGAGAAATATACTTCCTAAAAACAACATGGCTGTTACTGTATACAATGTTCTCTTGGTTCTGCTCATTTCACTCTTCACCACTTCATGCATGTTTTTCCATGCTTTTCTAAGATCACTGAGCTCATCATTTCTTAGAGCCCAGCAGTATTCTATCACAATAATACAGCACAACTGGTTCAGCCATTCCCTGGGTACCCCTGCAGTTTCCAGTGCTTTGCCACCACAAAGAGAGCTTCTGTAAACATCCCATTCACATTCAAAGTGATAATTACTATTTGTGAATTTCCCTTCCTCTTATTTTTACTTTTTTCTTCCTCAGCTTCTCATTTTACCAGAATCCTATTACCTTATCTTCTCACACTCTCCCATTCCCCATCCCACTCACCCCCCAAAAGCCCCTCTTCTCCCTCCCTCTCTCTCTCTGTCTCTCTCTGTCTCTCTCTGTCTCTCTCTCTCTGTCTCTCTCTGTCTCTCTCTCTGTCTGTCTGTCTCTGTCTCTGTCTGTCTCTCTCTGTCTCTGTCTCTCTCTCTCTCTCTGTCTCTCTCTGTCTCTGTCTCTCTTTCTCTCTCTCTGTCTCTGTCTCTCTCTGTCTCTCTCTTTCTGTCTCTGTCTCTCTGTCTCTCTCTGTCTCTGTCTCTGTCTCTCTCTGTCTCTCTCTTTCTCTGTCTCTGTCTCTCTCTCTGTCTGTCTCTGTCTCTCTCTGTCTCTTTCTCTGTCTCTCTCTCTGTCTCTGTCTCTCTCTGTCTCTCTTTCTCTCTCTCTCTGTCTCTCTTTCTCTGTCTCTCTCTTTCTCTCTCTGTATCTTTCTCTCTGTCTCTCTCTCTCTGTCTCTCTTTCTCCATATATATATTTTATATACATATATAAGATTATGATGGGAAAATAGGCCATTTTAGACTTGTAGTGGTAAGAATTCTGTGCAGAAGTCCAGATGTTGGGGGTTTTGAAATGGGGAAAGCCTGAAAAGCATCCCCAAAGCCAGAAGGCTATAATCTTCACAGGTGCAGCTGCTAAATGAGTTCCCTTCATCTTGGTTTTCTGATCATCCCCTGCTCCTGAGGCAGGGATTACCTTAAAAGGCTAAAGGGAGGAGTATAGGCTGAGCATTGGTAGCAAACTGCCCGGGAGGCTGTAGTGACAAGGGAGCTGAGAAGGTAGGAGGAAAGATGAGGACAAGTCTGGACAAAACATGAGGTGAGCAAATGAAGAAAGAAGAAGAGAGAGGCAGGTCACAGAACCAACCCTGAAAACGAAGACAGGGGAGCACTTGCTCTCAACGTGTGCCTGTTGATGGATTGAACATATTAAGTTATTGTAAGGGGATTGACTTGCTGAGAAAAGAAGGCCATAATGAGGATGGTTCTTAGCAAGGAGTAAATAGATGTGTGTGTGTGTGTGTGTGTGTGTGTGTGTGTGTGTGTCCTAGAAGCTTGGCTTTTTGCACCACTGGTGATTGGAGTTTATATAAGAGAAAGAGCACTATCTTGGGAACCTCTCTGGTAGAAATAACTCCAGAGTGGTTGGTTTAAGTTTTTTTTGTGTTTTTTTTTTATGCTATTAAGGGTGGAGACAGCTAAATCTGATGAGACAAAAATACACCACTGGCTTAACTAGTTTACCTCTTACGCTGAATAATGTCATACTAAAATGCTTCTGAATTCAGGGTTTGCTAACAACAAATCCCCTACTTGCCATGGTTCCCTGAAGAGTGTGGGACTCCTTCTTCAAGGCAGTGATAACAGTGCCTTGTGGAGAGCGGGGACAAACCACAGCAGAGCACCGCACTTGGGAGAGGACCTTCATCTAGTTCTGCTCTTTCCATGGCTCCTCCTCCTCCTCCTCTCTCTTCTCTCTCCATCTTCTCTTCCACCTCCCCAACTCTACTGACTCCTTCCTCGATGCCTTGCTAACCTACTCTGATCACTCTCATTTCTCACCAGACCTTACCGTCCCCTCAAGCTCTTGTCCCGTAACTCAGCCAGAGTCCTAGAAAATGAGGGGCTAGTACTAGATTTATGAGGCAGCTATGTGGCATTGTGGACAGAATGCTGGGTCTGAAGTCAGGAAGACCCTGGGCAAGTCACTTAACCTTGTTTACCTCAGTTTCCTCATCTTTAAAATGAGTTGGAGAACATGGCAAACCACTCTGGTATCTGTGCCAAAAAATGGGGTCACGAAGAGTTGCACACAACTGCAAGCAACTGGATTTTCTGCAGTGTCTCCTAGGGGTGAGGAACGTGCAGCCTCAGGGCCACGTGTGACCCGTTAGGTCCTCCAGTTTAGCCATTTCACCGAATCTGAAGTTCAAAGAACAAATCCCCTTAATAAAAGCATTTGTATGTGTGTGTATGTATATACATGTGTGTTATATATGTATGTACATGCATATCTATGTGTGTATATATACATATACACAAATATATATTATATATAGTAAACTCTGTGCTTTCACTTCCTTCCCTCAGCCTTTTGCTGAGGGAAATTTGACTTTCCACCTCATCACTCAATGGAAACTGTTCTCTCCATAGTGACTGTTGGTCTCTGTTGATCTTTTCCTATCTTCAGCCTTCTTGACCTCTCTAAAGTACTGAGCACAGCAGGCCACCTTTTCCTCTGGATTTTTAGGACACTTTGCTTGTTCTTGGTTCTTCTGTCTGTCTCACTACTCCTGTGTGCTGCTTCTGTCTCCTACCTGTCTTACTACTTCCTCTTTGTAGGATATACTATGCGTACATAGGTATACTTATCTCCCATGTTAGAATGTCATCTCCTGGAAGCAAGGATTGTTTCAATTTTGTCTTTATGTCTTTGGTACCCAACACTATGCTTGGCACACAGTAGACTTCCTGATTGATTGTCCAATATTCCTTAACCCCTTGGCCTCGTTTCCATGTGGGACAAAATAAAGGCATTAGAAAGGTTTCTTCCAGTGATCCTTCACATCTTCGAAATGTGAGGTCACCTTATGGGCTAGCCATGTGATAGCATACGGATAAATGTGGTAAGTTGTTCTATGTGCCCATCTTACTTTCACAGAAATGGAGAACTGGGGAAATGTAACTCTTTGTGAACTAGACTGAAGTTGGAAGCTATGCTTCCAGAATCCAAATCTAGTTTTTTGTTCTTGGGTGAGAAGAACTTGTAACAAAGACTAAGACAGAAGTGGAATTTTGATAGAAAAGAAAACCTTTTGATGAACCTCGAAGCAGTATTGGAAAGTTAGCTCTTATGTGAAGGGTTGGTTATTAAGTGATTTGCATAGTGAGGAAGCTGAGGAACTGAAAACACTCTCCTTACTTCCCCTAAATTTTTTCCTAAACTCTGAAGAACAGAACATATCCTAGGCCTAGTCTTTCCTTACGCAGCAATTTCTTTACAGAAGCAACATAGAAGGGCCTTTCCAATCAATGTGCGTCATTTCTTAGATTATGGCATGGGATGCTCCTCTTGACATCTTATGTGTTTAGGTCTGCCTATTAAGACGTCATGAGTATGGTTAGCTCACCTATCCAAATGTGACTTTCCAGTGAAGATTTGCTGACACTTTGTGACAACATAGTTACTGTGATCATGTCATTCCATCTACAGGCATTATGAATAATGTTGAAAGATGGTCACGCTTTCCCACTTATTCTATTTTTTAACCAAAAAGACAAATTTTTCTAAAATTAGATGAAATTTTTAAAAATTCTCAAATTAGATTTCTAGGGTGTATTTAAAGAATAAGCTTTTAAAGAAATAGAATTTAAGACATAATTCACTATTCTTTTCAATATTGCTTAGCTGTTTTCAAACCTATAGTTCAGAACTAATCCTGGTATTATCTCTAAGCCCAGCTAGTGGGTTTCCTTCTAAATGACGCTGGTCCTTGTCTGAGAGTCAGATTTCTTCAGGGCGAGCTTCTACCTCTTGAAGTTTAGATCAGTGTGGTGCAGTCTTCTCACCTTATTGCACCTGCCAATTGCTTTCTCTGCCTTATTTTGGATAATCTATTCATCTGCTGAGACTACTGTTGTTCAGTCACTTTTCAGTCTTGACCTTATTTGGAGTTTTCTTGGCAAAGATACTGGAATAGTTTGCCATTTCCTTCTCCAGTTCATGTTACAGATGAGGAAACTGAGGCACACAGGGTAAAGTGATTTGCCCAGTCACACAGCTATTAGTGTCATGAATTTGAGTTTTCCTGATTCCAAACCCAGCATTCTATCCACTGTGCTGTCTTGCTGCCCCTAATTAAAGGGCCAGCTAGAGCTTATTCTTCTGGTCTCTTTCCCTGCTATTTATTTCTATGTGATGATGACACCACATGTTTTTTCTCTCTACCCAGTGGAGGTAGGGAGAAATTATACTCACATAATTATGTCTTTATGTCAAAATCAGGAGAATTAAAAGATTATTTCCATTCCCCATCCCCAAGCTGTATGAAGCAATCTCCTATTATTTTAAAGAAAAGAAAAATCTTTCCTAATCTGACATCAATCTCAAGCTAGATGGATTCTGGAATAGACATAAACTGAAATTCCAATACAATGGCTCTTCTCTATAGCTGCCGAGTGTTGAGACTTTAGTTGCCCCTAAAGATGAGCAGCTTTTACAAACTGCTTTTTTGTGCCAACTGCTTTAGTTAAAAATTCTCTAGAACTAATTGTTAAAAAATTATGACACTCCTAAAATCAAACATTTTTAGCATTATTTAAGAGACAAGCAATTCACTACTCTTGTTCTGATCCAAGAAATGCCATTTGGGGGTGGGACATATGTGTTATGAAATCTTGCTTTTCTGGGAAAGCATCTCATTTTTAAGAGACAGCTTCAAGAAGTCAGGCTGGCAGCACTCTGCGTCTAACTTCAGTGTCGTGTTTAGAACAAGAACCTCTGTTGTCTGTCTTAAGGAAATGATTGGTATTTCTACTCCCTTCTATTAGAGCTGAGATTAAGAAATGAATGGCTAAATCGCTCTTCTTAACCTTCCTGACCTTAGCCTGGGAACCAGATGTAAGTTAATTTAGCAGTCTCACCCTGGCTGTTGGTATTCTTGACCAAATCTGTTGAGCGGAGACGTAAACTTGTGGCAAGTATTAATAATAATGTTGTTGTTGAATTGTTTCAGTTGCGTCCGACTCTGTGACCTCATTTCAGGTTTTCTTGTCAAAGATAATGGAGTGTTTTGCTGTTTCTTTTGCAGCTCATTTTACAGATGAGCAAATTGAGGCAAACAATGTGAAGTGACTCGCCCAGGGTCACATAGCTGGTAAGAGTCTGAGGGTGGATTTGAATTTGGGTCCTTTTGGATTCCAGGGCTGGTACCTATCAAGTATACTACCAGTTGTCCTATTTATAATAATAACTATTAAGATTTAGGGGGCTGTAATATTTACAAAGCACTTTATATAAATATTGTCACCATCTATTCTCACAATAACCCTGTAACAGGGTTTTTACCCATTTGACACATAAGGAAATGGAGGGTAAGAGACATTTAGTGCCTTGCTTGGCTCCTTCAGCTAATAAGTGTAGCTTTGGTCTTTCAGATTCTTCTCGGCATTTTCCGGGTTCGTGATCCTGGTGGAAATGAAGGAAAATGCCTCTTCCCAGATGTGGTGTCGCACCGTAGACAGGCTGGGAATGGTGCTCTGACTTCTTGCGGGGAGCCATGTGTAGACTCTGAAGCTCATGATCTTATCAAGCAATAAAAACACTGACATTCTTCTATTTGAGTCAGAATCTGGATGCTTTAAAAAAATAGCTTTTGGGTTCAAGATCAAATGTAGGTTTTAGAGGCAGGAAGAACTTCATCAAAATACTACCTTTGAGATACAATAGCTGGATATGATCATGGACAAATTGCTTAATCTCTAAACCTTAATTTCTTATTTGTAAAAAGGGAATAATCATAGTTAGCACCTAAGTTGCACTTCAGGGTTTACAAAATGCTTTGTATTTGTTATTTAACAACCCTGGGAGGTGGGCACTTTTATCCCCATTTTACAGATGAGGAAACCAAGTCTCGTGGAGGTTAAGTGACTTGCCTAGAGTCACACAGGTAGTAAATACATGTTTCTTGACTGACAATGACTGGGGCAGAATTGGAACCCACATCTTCCTGCCTTTTAGTCCACGGCTTTAGTATAGATCTCAAGTGGGACAAGATATGTGTTAGCTTCTGTTATTTAGAGTCAGAGGACCCAAGTTTGGATTCAGTTCTGCTACTTATTTTGTGTGCCCTTGGGCAGATCATTTCCCCTCTCTTGAGGCCTAGGACCTCTAGTTGGCCCTTTTCGGGGCTGCTCATCCATCTTTGGTGTCCACCTTTCACCTGATTCTCACCTGTGCCTCTAAGAAGCTGTAGTGTGCACCGAAGCCACACCCTGTAGTGTAAACAAGCTGCAGTGTGCACCACAGCCACACCCTGTAGTGTAAACAGTATTGGCAGATGGGCTAAACCGGGTTGAGGGTAACTGACCGGCCTCAAACCTGTCTGTGAGTTAGGGTGGTGTTCATGCCAAGACAGTGAAGACTTCCCATTTGCAGAATGGGCAAATGAGAACCGTTTATTCCAGTGGCCATGCAGGTGACTGGAGAAGCTGCCGTGAAACTGTTAGACCAGGCTCCCCTCTTAGGACTCAGTTTTCTGGACTGTGAAATGAAATAATTGGACTAAATGATCTGTAGGGTACTTTCTGTCTCCAAACCAGAGGCTGTTATCATGATTATTTTATAATACACATGAAGGCAGCGGTGCATGAGTTTTCTTAGAACTCCCACATTTTATTCTATTGAAAAAACAAAAATAACACTTCTCCATGAAACATGGGGAGCTGCTCTGTAGCTGCAGAGAGTAAGTGGCTCCTTGTCTGTTCTGGAAGGAAAGACAAGAAAGCCTGAGTTGCCCACTAGAGGTGAAAGGAACTACAAGGTACAGGCAACGTCTGTACCTGTCTTGGTCATTTTGTCCTTGGGCACTTAAGGAAAAACCTTCTCATTTAAAGTCTGGATGGAAGAGTCTTTTACTGTCAGGATGAAGAGAAAACAGCATAGTTCTCAATCCCAAATGGCTTTCTAGAACCACAAAAAGGCTGCATGTTAATTTTCCAGGCCATAGGGTGTCCTGATTTGGAACTCTGAGGCAAAGGTCATAAAAGGAAAAGCATCCAGTTTTTCTCTTTTCTTTTTTTTCTCTTTGGCCAATTTCCTTTCCGTTTGGCGTTTGGCCAGCAGGTGGTAAGGCCAGCTATGTTTTCTCTTTGGAGTCCAAAGGCCAATCTCGGATTCGGGGTTATCCGATAGACTTTGGAAGATTTAAAGTCATGTGTTGGCTTCTGATTTCTAAGTTCCTTTGGAATGAGAATTGCTGTTTTTTATGCTTGTATACCAGTTTAGTAGAGAAGTGCCTAGGAGCTCTTAGGTGTTTACTGACTATTAATCAAATTAAATAGACCTCATTTGTTCAGATTATCCAGTGCCACCTAGAACTGTGCTCTACAGATCTGGAATGGAAAAGCCTTTGTTTGGAAGTAACTTGTGAACTGGGGGATTGGGATTGTCCAGTTCCCCTTCCTGGCCATTCCTGGCATGTCTACACTCCATTCTATGTCAATTACCCTGTTACCCCCAGGGTATGGAGAAAATATGGGGCTCTGTAGGGGCTTGAGGACTAAGGACCAATGTGATGCAGGGTCAGAATTAATCAACTAACATCGATTGCTTGACTGGATGTTAGAAGGAAGTTATGCATAGAGCTTGAAGGGACCCCAGAAATCATCAAGTCCAACCCCCTCATTTTACAGATGGGAATGTTGAGGTCTAGAGGTCACATTAAGTAGGTAGTCCAGACCCTACAGGTAGGTGGCACAGTGGATAGAGAGCTGGGCCTGGAGTCAGGAAGACTCATCTTCATAAATTCAAATCTGACCTCAGAGACTTACTAGCTGTGTGAGCCTTGGCAAGTCACTTAACCCTGTTTGCCTCAGTTTCCTCATCTGTAAAATAAGCTGGAGAAGGAAATGGCAAACCACCCAGTGCCTTTGCCAAAAAAAACCTCTGCACATGGGGTCATGAAGAGTTGGGCATGACTGAACAGCAACCACCACCAGACACCAGACTAGAATTCATGTCTTCTGGAACTTTTGGCTCTCTGACTCTTCTCTGTCCAGAGTGCTTCATACTGCTTTCTCAAAACCTTCTTCTGTTCTGTTCTTTGCCTTCTAGTGGCATTTTTCCACAAATACTTACCCAGCAATACTCCTTCTAGGGCTGTATCCCAAAGAGATCATACAAATGGGAAAAGGACCCACATGTACAAAAATATTCATAGCAGCTCTTTTTGTGGTGGTAAAGAATTGGAAATTGAGGGGAGGCTAGGTGGCACAGTCAGTAGAGCACTGGCTTTGGAGTCAGAAGGACCTGAGTTCAAATCCAGCCTCAGACACTCTACCCAAAAAAACTAGTTGTGTGACCTTGGTCAAGTCACTTAATCCCAACTGCCCTCCAAAAAAAAAAAGAATTGGAAATTGAAGGGATGCCCTTCAGTGGGGGAATGGCTGAGCAAGATGTGGTATATGAATGTAATGGAATACTATTGTGCTTTACAAAATGATGGGCAGGCAGATTTCAGAAAAGCCTGGAAAGACTTCTATGAACTGATGCTGAGTGAGGGGAGCAGAACCAGGAGAATTTTGTATACAGTTAGAGATACATTGTATCTGTAATGACTGACTTTGATAGATGAATCTCTTCTCAGCAATGCAAGGACTTAAGACAACTCCAAATGACTCATGATGGAAAATGCCACACACATCCAGGGAAAGAACTATGAATTCTGAATGCATATGGAAGCAGACTATTTACTCTCCCTTTTGTTGTTGCTGTTATCGGTTTGTTCTTTCTTGTGGCTCGTCCCATTGGTCCTCATTCTTCATTACAGCACGACTAATGTGAAAATAGGTGTAATATGGATGTGTATGGAGAGCCTATATCAGATTGCATGTCCTCTTGGGGAGCGGGAAGGAGAAGGAGGA
Organism: Pseudocheirus occidentalis; assembly: GCA_028646575.1. NCBI lineage: Eukaryota > Metazoa > Chordata > Mammalia > Diprotodontia > Pseudocheiridae > Pseudocheirus > Pseudocheirus occidentalis. The sequence continues at coordinate 255,831,700 of CM053596.1, forward strand.
ATAAACAACTTAAAACTCAAAAACTTATGGAAGTGAATATTGAAAAGTAAAAAATTAATTGATAAAAAATTACTTTGATTTGATACACGTACTCAACCGGGGTAGATCAAGTTTGATGGAAACTCTTTTTTTTTTTCTTCTGATTATCTTCTCCTTTTTGAGTCTCTACATTTTTCTTCTGGCACAGGTGTCAAGACTCCCTTCCGAGTCCAGGTACGACAGGTGGAAGATTACCCTGTGGACCTGTACTATTTGATGGACCTCTCCCTGTCCATGAAGGATGATTTGGACACAATACGGAATCTGGGCAACAAGCTGGCTGAGGAGATGAGGAAACTCACCAGCAATTTCCGTTTAGGTTTTGGATCTTTTGTTGACAAAAACATCTCCCCCTTTTCCTACACTGCACCAAGATACCAAACCAATCCATGCATTGGGTAAGTAACCGACTTTTCTCAGGTTGGCCTTGCAAAGCCTGGGGTGGGTGATGGGATTGGATGGTGAAGAATGAGGCAGCAGGGCTCTTTCACCTTCAGTGAAGGTGTGGAAGAAAAGATAAGGCTCCCAAGACCCAGGCTGCTGATTTGATTAACAATGGCTGAGCTCCATTTTCCCATGCTGCATGAAGAAGTGAGTTATTCTGAGCCTGGGTGAAGATCTCTCAGTTTTTTCTGACGAGCAACGGCTGGAGATGGGGAGGGATCCTCTGCAGACCTCAGTTCTCTCACTGCCCATGCCGTAATCCCTCCTCAGACTGATTTTCCCAGGATTGGAAAGGATTTGAGGCTTTAGAAGATGTCCTCGGGATGCTGTTACCTTTGGTTACGGTTACCTCACCATTAGCAGGGCCTCAGTTGAGTAATGTTGGGGTGGGGAAAGTGAGGTGAATGATGGCTTAGATTTTCCTCAACTTAACTATATTGTTCTTCCTGACACCATCTTTCTGTGGACCCAGTTAAAAATTTTAGGTGAGATCATAGGAACATAGATCTAAGCCTGGGAGGGATCTTAGAATCCTCTAGTCTAACCCTTTCATTTTATAAATGAGGAAACTGAATCCCAGAGAAGTTGTGACTTGCCCAAGGTCTCACAATAGGTAGCAGAACTGATATTTTTAGTCAAAACCACTATCCTAAGTTCAACAAAAACTTCCCTATGCTCTCTACTGCATCACACGGCCTCTTGCAGGAAACAGCTTTGAAGTATAAGTGAAATAAAAGAATTCTTCACATCACTATGTCTCATTAAAAACAAAATGTTAGCCTCTGGCTTATAGGTTCTTCTGCTTGGGCCCAGTCTCCATTGTTGCAGCCCTTCCTGTGGTGGCTTGGTGGGCAGAAGGCTCAGTGTGCAATCCTGACCAGTCGTGGTAATAGAGGACCTGTAACATGGGGCAGTAATCCTTAGCTCTGCACATGGTTCTCTGCTTTCACCCCCTTGAGAATGCTTCCAATAAATGTGAGATGCTTTTGTTGTGGAAATACATGTAGGCTGTTTAAAATTGGCAGAGAATGAAGAGCCAGCCCAGAGCATGAACTATTTAAACTGTTCAAGTGATTATGTGTCATTGAGTTAAAGTCTGCTTCTCTTAGCTGCCTGCCCATCCACTTTTATAGATACCAGGAGGCGGGGAGTCTGTAGCCAGTGTAAGATACTTGATCCCTGGTTCTCTGATCATAAAAGAAACCAGTAGGGAGTGGGATTGTTTTCAAGGGGTTATAGGAGAGATGACATGTGATTCTTTCTGTTTAGAAGTGGCAGGACTCAAACTGAGGGGCTTAGGATCTTAAAAATGGCAGCTAACGTTTGTACAGAGCTTTGGTATTTACAACAGTAATACTAAAAAAGAGCATGTATACACATACCTTTGGTCCTCACAATAACCTTGTGAAGTAGGTATTATAATTATCCCCATTCTACAGATGAGAGAACTGAGGGACAGATTTTTTTTTTCTTTCCAAAATGACTTGCTCAGAGTCACACATCTAGTAAAGTAACTGAGGTGGGATTTCGAACCTGGGTCTTTCTGATTTCAAATCTAGCATTCAGTCCACTAAGCCTGAAGTGTCCAACTGGCTACTAGCAGAGACACTCCTGTTGATTGTCCGATCATTTCAGTCTGACTCTTTGAGACCCCATTTGGGATTTTCTTGACAAAGATATTAGAATAGTTTTCCATTTCCTTCTGCAGTTCATTTTACAGGTGAGGAAACTGAGGCAAGCAGAGCTAAATGATTTACCCAAGATCACACGGATAGTAAGTGTCAGAGGCTGGATTTAAACTAAGGAAAATGAGTCTTCCTGACTCCAGGCTTGGCAGACCAGCTGCCCAGACGCTCCTATACAATAGAACATAGATTACATTAATATGCTGTTTTCTAACTAAATGTGCGGCCCTCATGGATCCTCATTTACCATTTTGGTTTGACATAATTGCATTATACCATTCCCTATTCTGATAGAGTAATTGGACTGTTTTAATAGATTCAGCACTATAAAATGTCCCACTGAAATTTGTTAGTACCTGAGAAAGTAAACGTGTTGAGGTTTCCTGTTATCAAGATAGTTACTCAGCTCTCATCTTTGGGCATACTCCTTCCCATAGTACAGATTGCATTCTGTCTGTGCTTCTGATCCTTATCCACATCCTACATAAATCCGGCCTGGGGAGTCCACCCAACAGATTGAGAAGATTCCTCTGGATCTTGAGGCATCGTGTGATTACCGGTGGATCACATGTGTTGTCCATGGGTTATCCTTTGCTCTCCCTCCATGACTGACCTGTCTCCTTTTCCTATTCAACACCCTCTGATGCTGCTTTCCTTCAGTGATTCTTCATTGTGGTAGCCTGTGGTCTCCTGCCATTTACCTCTCCAATGCCCTTTGGGTCACCCAGAACTTGAGTTGTTTAGAGTCTGTGGTATTTCATGAATCATAGTCCTGAGACATCACTGGAAGAATATGAATGGGAAATAGATGGGTGTCTACTTCCAACAGGGGCCGTGGGTCATTAAAAAGCACCCTGCAATTTCCCAAAGTCAATCCAGTACACTCTCCTCCCTCTTCTTCATTTCCTGGGCCTGGCTTATTGTCCATCCGTAGTGTTTGTCCAAATTATATGTACCAATGGACTAGCACTGTAGGCTGTACATCCAACTGAAAAGTATTTTTCCATCTACTTGTCTTTTCCTGCGTGGAAAATCTCCTAGAATCCCTTGATTCCTCTGAGATTCTGTATAAGAGCTACCTTCAGGAAGCCTTTCTTAGTTTCTGCAACTCCCACCCTAGGTTGCTAATGTCCTCTCCCTATCCAAATTTCTCTTGTACTTATTTCATATCTGTTTTCCATATTGCGCTTATATTTCCATCATCTCTCCTGACCGAATGGAAGTTCCATCTGTGTTGTCTTTGCTTCCTCAGAGGCGTAATGCCTCACACAGGGTAGCCCTTAGCAATCGCTTTTTGATTGTCTAATTGGATCTAGCTATGTGGTGAAATCCTAGCTAGGAAGCTCCCTCAATCAACACAGCATACATCTTGTCAGTGTGTTGTATCTTGCTTAAGAGACTACAGTGTCTTGGGTCTTGGGTCTTGTTGCCATCAGCAAAGAGCCTCTGAAGAATCTCACTGTCTATAAGAGGAATTTTGGCTCTGTTGGATATTGTCTATGACAGCAGTGAATACATCTGGAGAACATACAGTGGATACCAATAATCAGAGGCTGGTGGAATAAATGTACCCCTTTCTTTAGGGAATCTCATATGATTGTGACACCCATATGGGAAATACCTTTGTGGAGAAGAGCCTTTGCTTTATCAGCTCAAATGCATTTTTTAAAAATTTTTATTTAATTAATTTATTTTTTTAAATTAACTTGTTTGTTCACTTTTAGGTTACAAGATTCTGTTCTATAGTCACTTCAGTTATAGATTTTTCTCCCCTTCCTCCCCATCCCCCACCCAACCCCCCCATGGTGGCATA
>CM053596.1:255836180-255846612 GCA_028646575.1 Pseudocheirus occidentalis
TCAAGATGGAAAGTAGAAAATTTTTTTCTCCTTCAAATGAGATGTGACAGTTGGTGAAAGAACTTTGGATTTTTCTGCTATTAAAAAGAAAAATCTTAAAAATACTCATTGATCATAAAAAAGGAAAAAGGACCCACGCCTACAAAAATATTTATAGCTACTCTTTTTTGTGGTGGCAAAGAATTGTGATATCCATCAATTGGAGAATGGCTAAACAAGCTGTGGTTCATGAATATACTGGAAGTCTGTAGTGCTGTAAGAAATGATGGGCAGGCAGACTTCAGAGAAGCCTGGACCTGGAAAGACATTTGTGAACTGATGCAGAGTGAGGGGAGCGGAACCATCTTACTTTGTACATACTAACAGCAACCTTGTATGATAACTTTGATGGGCTCCTCTCAGCAAAGCAAAGATCTAAGACAACTCCAAGACTGATGATGGAAAATGCCGTCCACATCCAGAGGAAGAGCAATGGAGTCTGAATGTAGATGGAAGCAAACTATCTGATCTCTTCTTTTTTTTCCTCCCTCCAAAATGAGAAAGAGTCCCCAGAAAAACACACGTTTGCAAAATATATTTAAACATTTCTTAAATGAAAAATGAATGAATATTTTTCATCTTCCCTAAAGTATGGGATGCATGTGTTTAAATCAGGGCACTGAAAGTGTGGAGTTCACCATTTTATATTTAAAGATAATTCTGCAAAGGAAATATGCTCTGCATGCTTTTGTTCCCTTCCAATATCCAGAAGGCTAAGAAAACCAGAAAGAGTCCTTGTGTATTTGCCTCATTTGGTTGCCACAGAATACATGGAGCTACCATAGATTCTTGAGTGAGGGAAAGAAGAACAGAGTTAGAAATTCTGCTAGCGTATACACAGACCCTCCCCTGTCAAAGAAGATCCAAGGGGCCCTCTTAAATCAAACTTTCCAACCTAAGGGATATTTATCTTAATGAGATATTCCAGAAATGCTGAATCAATTTCAAGTAAACGATGTTACAAAAAATTTTGTATCTCCTTGGAAAAGAAAAATTCATTCACCTCTTTGTTCAAAATCTTATATGCACTTATGTATGGACTGCTACAATTTAATCCCTTTCATATTAAGGATGAAGAATGAGAAAGTTTATTAAAAATCCATGAGGTACAGTAAGCAAAAAAAAAAGGTGGAAACCCTTGTCTTAGAAAATTTCTTTCTTTTTTGGTCTTAATTTTGCTTTCAATTAGTTAACATTTTTTTTCTCTTCTTCTCTTTCATGTTAAAATCCAAACAAAGCAAAGATTTTTGTAATAAATATGTATGTTGATTTGCTGTTTGATCTTGTTTTTATAGAGCTTCCAGGATCACTGGCAGGTGACTTGCTCAGGGTCACACAGTCAGTAAATGCCAGAACTGAAACTTTAATAAGCTTTTTCTGAGTCTGAGGCTAGCAGTTTCTATCAGTGCTATTTTCCACAAGCCCTGGCAGTGACAATAGAAATGTTTTGTATTGGGGGCGGCTAGGAGGCACAGGAAATACAGTACTGGTCCTGGAGTCAGGAGGACCTGAGTTTAAATATGACCTCAGACACTTGACACAAAAAAACTCAATGTGTGACTTTGGGCTAGTCACTTATCCCCAATTGTCCTCCAAAATAAGTATTCTTTTTGTGCTATAAGTCTAAGATCAGGACAGAAAGACTCCAAGCTGGTCACAATCTCAATATGCTTTTTGGGTCCTTTAGAAAGCTATGTATCTATCTGGGAATGGCCTTCTATTTTGATCCTTCTTTCTTTCAATCTACCCTCAGCCCTTTCTCACTCTCCCAATGGGAACCTGCATATAAGAAACCAAGCAGAAAACGCAACTTGTCATTTTGGTTCTTTCAGGGCAAACTGAGAGGATTCAAGGAACAGAAGAAAGGGCGAGGGTGATGGGCTAACATGAAACCTGGATATTCTCTGTGTTTTAATTTTCAGGGCTTTCTTTGACAAACATATCTGCACATTTCATACAAATGTGATTCTGAATGGAACTTGAAAATAAGCAGATCTTTCAGTAAACTTTAAATGAAATTATGCCAATCTGGGGGCAGCTACATAGCACAGTGAATAGAGCACCAGCCCTGGAGTCAGGAGGACCTGAGTTCAAATCTTACCTCAGGCACTTGAGGCACTCACTAGCTGTGTTAGCTTGGACAACTCATTTAACCCCAATTGCCTTGTCTTACTCCCTCCAGAAATAAAGAAATGGACGAAATTATGCCAGTCTTACCTTCGTAATAGATGCCGTGTTCTTTCTTTATTTGATTCTGATTAGCTTTGTCTACTGCATCCAGGGTTATATATGAATTTTTATCAAATATGTTGGCGACCATTACAGTAACTCGGCCCATGCCATGAATTTCAGATGGAGATGTTACAAATGTTCTGGAAAAAAGTGAGGACAACAAATACTGAGCAGATCACAGATCATGTTTGAGGACTGTCAGGGAAAGTTACTTTCTACTCACAACCGTAAAATCTAATTCATTCTCTGACAGAAAGTTCCTGAACTGGGCAATGCTGCCCTCTGGGGGGTTGGGATGTTTGCCAGAATGATGGGTGAGGGAGAGGGATGGAAACAGCCTAGGTTGTAATTGGGGACATTGAATAAAAATAAGGGGGTGATAGAAGTATAAGGAAAGGAGAGAAAATAAGAAAAATTTTGAAAAACTAGTCATAAATTTTTCATCTGTTGTGAAATAAAGTTAAAATCATAGTGATTATATATTTCTTTAAATAAACACATAAAATGCAAGGTATAACTGATCAATGGTCAGGTTTGCTTACAGGTCTTAACATGCAAGCATTGGCAGGCCAGCATGTGGCCCATTGTTTGGAAGTTCTGTGTGTATCAGCATGAATATGTGAGTGTAATGACTTGTTTACAATACAATACTCATAGGACCCAATACTGTATCATCAAACTTTCAATGCAGGATAAAAGCACAAATTTAACGTAATTTATTAAATTTCAAATGTGTCATAAACGGAACAAATAAATAAATACATATATGCAAATTTTAAAACATAAACAACTCACTTAAGAAAATAGATTTCCAGGGGGCCAGTAAGTAAATTTTTTTAAAGGGGGCAATAGGTCAAATAATTTTGGGAACCTTTGTTCTATTCAATCAAAACTAAACTCCTCACTTTAGCCAGACATGTAATTACCCAACTCATGCTGAAGGGGATTTCTCTGCCTTCCCAAAGAAATCAGATTTAGCCAAGGATCCCTTCAGATGCAGTTTGTTGTCACAGTTCATAGCGCACTGGACTTAGAGTCAGGAAGCTATGAATTCAAATCCAGCCTCAGAAGCAGCTAGGTGAGTGAACCTGGGTAAGTCAGTTAACCTCTCCTTATGTGTAAAATAGAGAAAACAGTAATAGCTGCCTCCTAGGGTTGTTATATGGGCAAAATAAGGTAATATTTGTAAAAGGCTGTGCAAATCTCAAAGTACTATAAGTAATGAAGAAAATATAAAGAAAGGAAAGAAGGAAGAATGGAACGAAAGAAGGAAGGAAGGAAGGAAGGAAGGAAGGAAGGAAGGAAAGAAAGAAAGAAGGGAGGAAGGGAGGAAGGAAGGAAGGAGGAAGGGAAAGAAGAGAGGGATGAAAGGAGGGAGGAAGGAAGGAAGGAAGGAAGGAAGGAAGGAAGGAAGGAAGGAAGGAAGGAAGGAAGGGAGGGAGGGAGGAACGAAGGGAGGGAAGAAGTATCAAGGAAGGGAGGAAGGAAGGGAGAGAGGAAGGAAGAAAGAAGGAATGAAGGAAGGAAGGTGGGAGGGAAGAAAGTAAGGAATAAAGGAGAGAAGGAAGGAAGGGACAGTGGGAGGAAGGGAGGGAGGAAAGAAGGAAGGGAGGAAGGGGGAGGGAGGAAGGGAGCAAGGGAGTGAGGGAGGGACTGAGAGATGGATGGAGGGAGGAGGGAGGGAGGGATGGAAGGAAGGAAGAGGTAGAGAGGAAGAAGGAAGGAAGGAACAAAGGAAGGAAGGAGGAAGGAAGGAAGGAAGGAAAGAAGGAAGGAAGGAAGGAAGGAGGGAGGGAGGGAGGTAGAAAGGGAAGGAATCAAGGAAGGGAGGAAGGGAGAGAAGGAAGAAGGAAGGAAAGAGGAAAGAAGGAAAGAAAGATTGCTGCTTTTCAGGCTTTCAATATCAGCACATGTGTGCTCTTTCCCCTACACCTGAAGTGTCTCAGTGGTTAGAGTGCCAGGTTGAAGTCAGGAAGACTTAACTTCATGAATTCAAATCTGGTCTGAGACATTTACTAGCTTTGTGACCCTGGGCAAGTCACTTAATCCTACTTGCCTCAGTTTCCTCATCTGCAAATTAAACTGGAGAAGAAAATGGCAAACTACCACAATATCCCTACCAAGTAAACCCCCAATTGGATCAGAAGGAGTTGACCATGACTCAAAGAAGTGAACAACAAAAAAGACTTCTTTTGAAGGAAGAAGTAGGGAGCTGAAGCAGTAATTTAAAAACCATTTTTGTTTGTTTGGTCAGGAAGCCCTGAATCAAAAAATCTGCTTATGATGTGTAGAATAAATATTGGCCCCCTTTTCAGAAAGATTTTTAAAAAGAAGTTGCCTTTCCTATTCCCCACTTCTAGGCAGTGGCATTAAGAGAAAATGAAAAATGATGTTTGGTGGCATCAAATGATGGAGAATTGAGGCAGCACAGACCTTTGGGGAGACTAGAACAGAAGCAGCCCCCAACTTACTGTAGTCTGATAATTAATGTTTGTCCAAATGTAGCATCATTGGCAAAAGCAGAGTGAAACTAGAAAAGAGAAGATAACTTTGATCATGATGATTTTCAAATCAATGTGAAATTCACGTACCAAGAGAAACAAGTTTGACATCATTCATCAGCATCTAGACATTGATCCAGTTTCTTTTCCCTTAAAAACACTTTTCCTGCTGTTTCTCCTCTATTCAGTACCAGGTAGTGCAGTCGACAGAGACCTTGACTTTAAATGGAGATAAGTAACAGCACCTCCCTCTCTGAGTTGTTGTAAGGACCAAGGGAGATAATATTGTAAAGTGTTTAGCACAGGGTCTGACACAGGAAGTAGGTGCTGGGTGAATACTCGTTAGTGGTGTTGTTGTTATTATCCAGCATGAGATAGTGACTAGAGTTCTTAACTAGAAGTCAGGGGAACCTGGGTTCAAATCCTGCTTCATATACCTAAGAGCTGTGTAACCAAAGACAAGTAACTCAACCTGGGTCTGGGTGTCAGTTTCTTCATTTGTAAAATGTAGATAACAGCAAATTCACAGGGTCACAGCAAAACTCAAATGAGATTTCATTTGTGCATGTGTACATGTGTGTATGTGTGTCTATACGCACACACACACACATACACACACAGAAGTATTTACATTCAGTCTGAGCCAGGAGGGCCCAAAAAACAATCATTAAGTGATGCTTGGGTAGGGACTTTTTATTGTTCAATTAATGAGAACCAGAAAGAATTGGATTTAAGGCTTGGTCTTTCAGAAAGAAATCTTTGGGGTGTAACCAAAATGGTGGCATAGACATAGGAAAACTCTGTGGCTCCCCCCATAACCACCTCAAATACCTATAAAATATGCCTCTAAACAAGTTTTAGAGCTAGAGTACCCACAAAGTGACAGAGAATAATCAATCTTAAGCTGAAGGCATCCTGGCAATTATACAGGAAGGGTTCATCACAAAGTGCTGGGAGCAGAGCCCAGACCCTCATGAACACATGGTTTTAGCCCCATGGCAGCCCTGACCACAGGCTTCAGGGGACTTCAGGACAGGGGATCACCATTAGCTGTGGTGGTTTCCAGAATTATCAACCCATAAATGCTAAAGAGAAACTGAGAAGTCAGTATAGAACTCTGTGAAACTGGGTGTGATAGAGAGCAGGTCTTGCCCCTGACTCCAGAGCTAGAAGTAGTGGAGGTGCCGCAGCCCTATATCCACCTCCATGTGGCTACCTCTGAGCTCCTAGGATACAGATCATAGTGGGGAGCCAAGCAAACATTCAGAGGGTAACTGCTCTTGATTTAACCTGCCTAGATCTGGATCACAATCTTGGGTGGTGGTCCTCAGGTGTGTGACCATTGAGCGAGAATTTGTGGTGGCTGTAGAGATGGCACCCTCCTAATAGCTCTGGCAGCTGTGAAAACCCCAGTGACTTGGGATACAAAAGTTCTCCCCTCTGGAAGAAGAGTTCTAGCGTAGCAAAGAGAGCAAAAGTCAAGTAATTGAATGGCAACATGAACAACCAAAGGAAGCACAGCAATCCAACTTTAGATTCTTTTTGGGGGGACAAAAAGGATCAAAGCATGGAATGGGAAGAAGAGAATGAAGTCGGAACTCCTGCACCAAAAGCTTCCAAGGAAAATATGAACTGATTACAGGTCATCCAGGAGCTTAAGAAGGGTTTTGAAAATCAAGTATGAGAAGTGGAGGGAACATTAGGAAGAGAAATGAGAATGATGCAAGAAAATCATGAAAAGAGAGTCAACAACCCAAATGAAAAAATACCACCTTAAAAAGTAGATGAACTCAAATAGAAAATGAGGTCCAAAAACCAGATGAGGAGAAAAATGCCTTAAAAAGCTGAATTTGCCAGACGGAAAAGTAATTTCAAAAGCTCACTGAAGAAAATCATTCCATCAGACTTAGGTTGGAGCAAATGGAAGCTAATGACCTTATGAGAAATCAATATACTCTTAAACAATTCTAAACAAATGGAAAAGAGAAGGCAATGTGAAGTATCATATTTGAAAACCACTGTCCTGGAAAAGGGATCCAGGAGAGAAAATTTAAAAATTATTGGACTACCTGAAAGCCATCAGCAATAAAAGAACCTAGAAATCATCCTTCAAGTATCCTCTAAGAAAATTGCCCTGATAGTTTAGAACCAGAGTGCAAAACAGAAATGGATAGAATTCTCCAATCACCTCTTGATAATGATCCCCAAAAGGATACTCCTAGGAATGTTATAGCCAGGTTACAGAGTTCTCTGATCAAGGAGAAAATATTACAAGCAGCCAAGAAGAAACAATTAGAGTATTGTGGAAACATAGTCAGGATAACACATGATCCAGCAGCTTCTACATTAAAGGATCAAAGGGCTTGGAATATGAAATTCTGGAGGTCAAAGGAGCTAGGATTAAAACCAAGAATCACCTTCCCAGCAAAACTGAGAATAATGTTTCAGGGTAAAATATGCTCATTCAATGAAATAGAGGACGTTCAAGCTTCTTGGTGAAAAAACCAGAGTTGAATGGACAATTTGACATTCAAATACAAGAAGCAAGAAAAAAAAATGAGAAGGTAAACAGGGAAAAGAATTAATAAGGAACTTGTCAAAGTTGAACTATATACATGCCTATATTGAAAATGATAATTATGTCTTTTAAAACTTTTCTCACAATGAGGATAGTTGAAGGGAACATCAGTGTACATATGCACACACACATACATATATATGTCTACATAGGAGGGTATATGTCCATATGAATCCACTGGTGAATGTGTATACATGTGTACTTGTATACATAGATGGCACAGTATCAATTAATAGGAAAAGATGATATTTAAAAGGTGAAATTGAGACGTGATAGAGGAATATGATGACAGGAGATGGGGACAGACAGAATGGGATAAATTATCTCATATAGAAGAGGCAAGGGATAACTGTTACTGAGGAGGGAAGAACAGGAAGGCAAAAGGGAGTGGCTCAACCTTGCTCTCATTGAAATTGGCTTAGGGAGGGAGCAACATACAAATGATATTGGGTAACTTTCTGTACAGGAGAATAGGGGGGAAGGAGATGAGAGGGAGGATAAAGGAGAAGAGGGTAGGTTGGGGGGAGGGTAGTCAGAAGCACACAGTTTTGAAAAAGGACAGGGTCAAATTAGTTAATAGAGCAAGTGGGGGGCTGGTTAGGATGGAGGGGAGTACAGTCAGACTTTAGCCATATATCCATTATGGAAATGTTGTGTGTAAGTACTCATAGCACAACCTATATTGAATTGCTTATCTTCCCAGTAAGGATAGGTAATGGGGGAGGAAGGGAATTTTGGAATTCAAAATTATAAAATCAAATGTTTAAAAAAATTATTATCATTTTACATGCAAGTGGGAAAAAAGATATGCCAACACTGGGGTATGGAGATTCATCTTGCCCTACTGGAAAGTGGGAGCAAGGATGGAGGACGATAAAGAGAGAGTAGATTACAGTATGGGGTATATTGTGGAATCGCCATTTTGGGGTGTTGAATAGGGGAAAGATGGGGAAAAAATTTGTAACTCAATATCTTGTGCAAATGAAAGATGTAAACTAAAAATAAACATAAACTTTAATTTAAAAAAAATCAAGCCAGTATACCTGAAGTTAACTCAGTAGCTTTTGGCCATCAGAATTTCCCTTCCTTTGGGCAGAGTACTCTCAGGTAAGGGAAGAGGAGGGGAAATAAGAGGAGGGGACTGGACGGGAGGACAAAGGAAGGGAGAGGATAGGAAGGGTGCTGGGACAGAGGGGAGGAGGGGAAGTAGGAGAGAAGAGAGTGGAACTGAGAGGGGAGAGGGGAAAGGTGAGGACAGCAATCCTGAGGGTCTTCCCCTACAAGTTTAATGTTTTATTTTATTACAGGAGGCCATCTCTTGATTCACTTCTTAAAGAGGCCTATTCACCCTATGAGTGTTGCCTCGCTCAAAGTGAGAACTTGAAAAAAGCTTAGCCAAAAAGGACCAAGGTGCCTCCTGGGCCATTTCCAGTCATCCTAATTTATATCTAGCCACTGGACCCAGATGGCTCTAGAGGAGAAAGTGAGGCTGGTGCCTTTACACAGCCCTTTCTCCCTCAAATAAAAGGCAATTGCAAGTCATGTCATCATCTTCCTGATGTCATGGTCCTCTTTGAAAACAAAGGACAAATACAACCACACAACCACAATATATACATATTTACATGTATCTGTGTATACACACATATGTATATATTCATACATAAATGTACATATGTGTATACATTCATATATGTATATGTTCACATATATAAACTCATATGATTGATTCAGGGAGAGAGAAACAGCATGTTTCATTTAAAAGGGCGTTGAATTTTGAAGTCAGGAAACCTTAGCTCTGGTGACAGCTCTGCCTGAAACTCACTATGTCATCTTGGGTAAGTCACTCCATTCCATCTGTTTCCTCATCAGGAAAATGAGGGAGTGAGATGATTTCCAAGATCCCCTCATTTATATGATTCTTTCACGGAAACCTTATCTCAAATCATCTGCACAGATAACAATATCATATGAGAAATAAAGTGATTAATTCAACTAAGTTCATCTTTCCAGTTTCAAATGCACAGCATAGTATACAGCTGTCAAGCATTTCTATGCGTAATACTTCTTTGTGGTTGATTCTTCTATTTATTAATTCATGAAATAAACATTTCTTGAGCACCCTCTATGTGCACAGAGGTGGAATAGGTGCTACACTGGATGGAAAAGATGGATCAGAGCAAGATTCTGGCCTCAGAGACGTAACAATATTGTGTCTGTATACAAATCATTATAATTCTTGGGAAATGTCTCTTAATATTAGAAGAGAGGGAATGCTGTGTTCCCCGAATGAGCTGTGTGTTCAGAGAAAGGAGAGATCACTTCCTGTTGAAGGCAACTGGCAAAGATTTCATGGGGGAGTTTACATTTAAGTTGGGATATAAAGGATGAACATGATTTGGATAGAAATGAGGGAGGTGCACACGTAGTTTCTGCATGTGTGTGTGTGTGTGTGTGTGTGTGTGTGTGTGTGTGTGTGTGTGAGAGAGAGAGAGAGAGAGAGAGAGAGAGAGAGAGAGAGAGAGAGACTTGCACAGAGATTTTTTTCCACATGCACATAGGAAGCATGTCAGGCAGAGGAAATATTGTGAACAAAGGCATAGAAGTGGAAAAATCCCAAGACCTTACTAAGGAATGGTAAATATCCAATTTGGCTGATGAGTTGGGTACTTGGAGGAGAGAGATAGGAGAAAAGAATGGATTATAATACGTTGGTTGCTCAGTAAAGCCACAGCCATTGCCCCTGACCACTAGGTCAGGTTTATGACTTAACATTCCAATGTTTTTTACTTTCACCTTTTTCACAATAACCAAAATGGTGTTATGGCTTTTACTTCTCTTTTTTAAGCTATTCCTTGTGCTGTTCCTGCCAATGAAAATGCCATCTTTCTGCTCATCGGTTTTCCAGATGTATTTTCTTCAAGAAACCTTCCATTAATCTTACCCTGCTCTGATTACACACTGTGGCCCTGATCAGTGAAAGCACACACACACACACACACACACACACACACACACACACACACATACTCACAATTTGTTTATGTGAGTCTTTATCTTAATTCCTTTATTTTTCCTAGGC
>CM053596.1:255846712-255861712 GCA_028646575.1 Pseudocheirus occidentalis
CTCTCATTCTCTTTTTGTCTCTCTCTCTGTCTCTGCCTCCCTCCTCTCCTCTCTCTCATTCTCTCTCACTCTATCTCTCCTTTTCTCCCCTCTCCTCTGTTTCTGTCTCTCTGTTTCTGTCTCTCTCTCTCTCTCTTTAGATATATACACATATAAGTGTATATACAAACGGTATAGATACACCCATTATCTCTGTACCCTCCTTGAGGGAAGGGATCATTTCACTTTTGTATTTGCGTGTGTACATACACATACACTACATAAACAAAATTATTTTAAGGTTATTTTGAGTGGGAAGATATTAGCAGTTAGTGTGTATGGGAGGGAAGATTAGAAAAGATCTCATACTGAAGACTGCACTTGATCTGAATTTTGAAGGAAGACAGGGAGTTGGAGAGGTACAGGAGAATAGGGAAAGCATTCTAGACATGGGAGAAAGTAAAAACAAAGACATGGAAGGTGTATTTTGAAGATTTGATGGGAAATGGAGGATTGTGTTTGAAGAATAATAAGAGGCCAATTTGGCTCAATCCTTTAGCATGGAAAGGGAAATTAAGTATCCTAATAAGACCAGATTGTGAGGCATTTTAAATGTTAAAAAAGGAGTTTCCATATAATCCTAAAGGTAACAGGAGAGTGCCTCGAGTTTATTAAATGGGGGAATGACCTGATCTAACCTGCTTTTTCCTAAAATCCCTTGTGCAGCTGTGTGAAAGCTGGATTGGAGTGGAGAGAGACAGGCAAGGAAGGAGACCAATTAGGAGGCTATTGCAATAGTCTTAGAAGAAGATGGAGAAAATGTTAACAATGTAGATGAAATTTTAAAATGTGTCCCAGAGCTGATCATTCAGCATTTACCAGTGTCCTCCCAGGTAAGTGAGATGTTAATGGGAGTTGAAGACCTTCCCCTCCCATGAATAGGTCTCCTGGTGGAGAAGCTTGATTAGGGTAGGCTTTCAGGATTTCTGGAAGGCCCTCATCTTTTGTTACTTTGTAATTAGGCAGTGGGTTGTGATTGTTGTGATGCCCTCTGGCCATGAAGAAGGGTGTATATATACTCTGAGGTTAGCATTTTGCTTTGGGGTTTACTCATGGGAAGAGAGAGTGAGTGATGAAGCTAGATGAGACTCTGGGTAGCTGTTAAGGAGCTCCCTGGCTTTGAAAACCCAGATGTTGGTGCTTCTCTGTCTGATAACTATGTATGTATTGCCTTGGTCAGACAGCTGGATCTGTCTGTTAATCTGTAATGTATGTATGATTTGGTCAGATGGTTAGAAGCCCTGACTGTTGGTTTATATGCTATTATTTCTGCTTGTGATTTCTCTTTGTATTTTCTCTAAAGTTCAGCGTGCTGACGTTTGCCCCTGAACCAAGTAAATGACATATATGTTTGATTCAGTAAGATTGCTGACCACTTTTGAGTTGCTTTCCTTTAGAAAAGTCATGCTGGGTATGCTAGAGCGCTAACAGTTACAGTAAGGGAGAGTGAAGAAGCAAGGATGGCACCCTGATTGTCAACCTTGTCCCTAGAAAGGTAAAAATACTCTCAACAGAAACAGAGAAACACACAGCTCTTATCATGGTGCACACTAGTTGTCATTCAACAAACGCTTATTAAATGAATTAATTAAACAAAATGGTTTAGTGTCATTATTCTCAATAGAGTGCCCTGTTCTACAAAAACGTAGTCCAATTAAATACTAATTTAAGAGTATGGGCTTGCATTTCTAAGTCATCATTTAGTAAATATATGTGTTGGGAGACCCTAGATCCCTAATGAATATTCTTAATTAAGAGCACACTACACTGGGCAGCTAGGTAGCATTGTGGATGGAATACTGGCTCTGGAATGCAGAGGACCTCAGTTGAAATTAGGTCTCAGACACTTACTAGCTGAGTGAGACTGGGCAAATCACTTAAAATCAATTGCCTCAAAAAATATATTACAACAAATTAGCAGAAGGGTTGGAAGGATAGCCTGGAAGGTTCCTAACTCCAAGTCAAACACTTTCCACTAATCAATACTACTTCTCATTTTGGCTAGTCATCCTCATAGAATGAAACCACAGTTAATTCAGAAAATATATATATACATATATATATATATATATATATGTATATATATATATGTGTGTGTGTGTGTGTGTGTGTGTGTGTGTGTGTATCTTGGCTCATATTGAATTACATTAATTCAAATTCTACGTACATTATAATTATTATTATTTGCTTTTTGGAGGGCACTTGGGATTAAGTGACTTGCCCAAGGTCACATGGCTAGATTATTTTGTGTGTCAAGTGTCTGAGGCCAGATTTGAATTCAGGTCCTCCTGACTCCAGGACCAGTGCTCTATTCACTGTGCCACCTAGCCACCCCTCTACATAAATCCTTACATGAATTCAAATTCTATTTCCATCCAAGAAGAGAGACGATGAAGCCAAGAAATGGAAACTGACAACTTTTAGAACTTAAAAAGAATGTGTGTGGTATAATTTTTTGTTCCCTTTTTGGTGGGGTATGTGTTTTGGAAATTAAGTCATTTAATTTTAAAAATATCATTTAATCATTCCTCCATCCCTTTTTAATGATTCTCTCAATTGGGCTTTGTTTTCCCCAAGAAAACAGGGTTCAGTGACTGAAGTGTTGGACTTGAGTCAAGGAAACCAATGGTTCTATCACAGCCACTTAATAGCTGCGTGTCTCTGGGCAAAGATATAAACCTCTCTGGGCCTCGGGTTCTTCATCTCAACAATAACACCTGCCTCAAAGGGCTTCCATGGGGATCAAATGAGATCATGTGTATTAGATGCTTCGAAGTCCTTCAAAGACCAAATAAAATATGAGTTATTATTATTATTACCATCAAAAGAGCAAAATTCACACCAAGATCTCTAAGACTGTTTGTGAAGATTAATTAAGTACTTACCAATCTTAGTATTTTGAAATATAGATTCTGATAATTTAGGGAGTTTTTGTCCTCCAGGTCTGTTAATTTCCATGACATTGTAACTATCCCAGGGAACGTTCTTCCTGAAAATAAATGGATGGATAATATATCACTCAGGGAAAGAATTTTTTAATCTTCCCCAAAGGGGTGTTTCACCTCAATTAGAGAAGACCAGGGAAGGCCATGATAGACCTCTTCAAATCTTTGAAGAATTTTAGGTAAAAGAGGAATTAAACTCTTTTAATGGCCCCTAACTAGTCTTTCTGGACCCAGTCTATGCCCCGGATATATACAATGTCCTATATACTGCCCCCTGAATCACCTTCCTACTGCAATGGTCATACCAAAAATGTACCCAGAAATGTTCAGGGGCTCCCCCATTGCCTGTGGGGAACATGTAGGAATCCCATATTCTGACGTGTGAGGGCCCCCACAATCGACTACCAGTCTGATTTCCTGACACTTCCTTCCTTTCACATTCTCTGCTATGGGCAAATCGTCCTTCCTGGTGGTCTTTCCTCCTTCTGTTCTCATTCTTTGTTCTATTCCTAGAAAGGGTTTCTCTTGCTCTTGATTCTCTCTATTGAAGCCTTTACCTTTCTGAAGTTCAGTTTGAGGGTCACCTCTGATTTCTCACACATACATCCTGCCAACAAACCCCCAAAGGGAAAGTGATTTCTCCTTCCTCAGGAGTTTTCATAGCACTTTGCCTGGATTTACTCTTTGAACCTGACCCATTTTCTCATGTAGGAGCAGCTAGGGGGCTCAGTAAAGAGAGTGCTGGGTCTGGAGTCAAGAAGACTCATCTCCCTGACTTCAACTCTGGTCTCAGACACTTACTAGCTGTGTGACCCTGGACAAGTCACTGAATGCTGTTTGCCTCAGTTTTCTCATCTGTAAAAGGAAGTGGAGAAGGAAATGGCAAAAAAGTCTCCTTTCTTTGCCAAGAAAATCCAAAATAGTGTCATGAAGACTCAGGTAACAACACCAATAGTGTAAAGCACACTGAAAAGAAATGCAAACTCTCACTCAACAGAAAGCTGTAGACTAGGCCAAGAGAGAGCTGGATTAAGGCCCATGTGAGAGACTCTTAGATTAGGAGCCAAGAGATTCCAGTTCTAAACCAGCCCTGCCACTGACTGGCCATACAGCCCTGGCCAATTCATTTCTTCTCCTTTCCTTAGACCTCAGTTGCCTGAATTCAAGTATCTACATTTCCTTCTACTTCTAATAATCCATCACCTATATTCTGCTCTGGTTTCAAGGGAAAACTTCCCTGGGCTCTTACTTCTAAACATCAGTTAACAAAAGAAGCTTGTTATGGCAGATTAATGCAATATAATTGTCCAGCCATTTTTATTTAGGGGCAGAGGGCTCTATATTCTCTGAAGTTAAATAAATGGTTATTTCATCCTGGTCTTTGATCTGGCTGTTCAATCCAAAGAAGATACTTTTCTTCCCCTTCTTTGGTAACTCAGTAACAGAGGACTGTTCTTGTATTTTCCTGTAATGGCTTGAATTCATGAATTATTTTTTGCCACAATGGTGGAATGTCAAGGAAGCAGCAGTGTGGGTACGGTGGAGAGAGAGAGAAACCCTCGCTAAGACAGGTAGACCAGTGTTCAGATCTTGTATCTGACACATTCTAGTTGTGTGACCATGGACAGAAGTCCCTGAGCTTCTCCATGCCCTAGAAAACTTGTTGAGATCATATTTAAGCCACAGATGAATTACAAACAAATCTTCATTGGTGGAGGGAGTTCAATATACTGGTTAAAATCAGAGGTGGTGTGTGTATGTGTGTGTGTGTGTTCATTTGTGTGCTCATGTGTATGTGTACAAGCTTTGTGCAACCAGATTTTGTTTTTCAAGTACTGGCAGCATGGGGTACAAGCATACCTTGTTTACATTTGGCGTCCTTATAGTAATTCCCTGCTGGACACAGGCAAAAGGACTCGTTGTACAGATTTACACACTCAGAGGGACTGCTACACTTCTTCATTGTGCAAGGTTTACTGACAACTAAGATAGAAAATGGAAATTTGAAGCACTTACCATGACCTCACAAAAGGTTACAGAGGTTCTGATTCAGAAAAGACAATCACTGGATCCTCCCACATCTATACACATTTCGGCCCCACATCTTCCACATGAGCTCCCAGAAGAGAAGGCAACATGTACCAGGCTTTTCTGACCTTTTGTGCCCACCCACTTTGTGGTTCTTGGTGACCCCTGGAGCCCAAATGCCTTGTTGTCATTTAGCTTCAGGATTTTATAGACAGGGCCTGGATGTAATAAAGAATCAAGCAAGTTCTATTTCTGATCCCTGCCAGGAATCCTTGAATGGGAAGGGGCCTCTTGCTTTTCCCTCTACTTCTAGGCAGATTTCATTTAAACCACTGCTTTAAATTCCTGCAATTCATATCTTTGAAAGGATAAAAATAAATATTTTCCTTTTTTCTCTTTGTCTCTCTGTCTTTGTGTGTCTGTCTGTCTGTTTTTCTCTATGTCTCTCTGGGTTTATGCTGAAAAATAACATTTATTACAGGCCAAAGGACAGTCTAACTGACAGGCCTTCTGATTGCTAAAGTCCAATGGGACCGTCGGTGACTTTTCTTTTTTTCTGCTGTTGTTAGCTAAAGAAATGAGGAAATATATGGAGGGTAGGCCTTACAGGAGCCTAGAGGTGGAAGGAAAGTAAGGTGGCATTCGAGGGTCTTGTAGATAAAGATCTAGATTTGAAACATAGAAATACAGACATGTGACTTTGCTCAAATCACAACTCCTCAGGCCTCAGTGTCCTCAACCATACAGTAAGGAGGTTGGATTAAAATCTAGTCACTAAATGAATTTTGAGGTCCCTTTAAAATAACTCCATGGAAGTGAATAACTGTCCTCTGGGTCCTGTAAAAACAAGTGTAAGGAAAGCATTTGGGGTCAAGGCAGTCAGGTGGCCTAGTGAATATCGCACAGGGCTTGGGGTCAGAATGCTTCAGGTTGAATTCTGCCTCAGATACATAGTTCCTGTGGGACCCGTGGGACATGTGGGTCCTGTGAGAGCCTGGACAAGCGACCAGAGTTCTCCGAGATTCAGTGTCCTCAACTGATAAATGAGAGGTTTGGATTTGATGGCATTGAAATTCTTTGTAGCTCTACATCTTCAGGAGAGAAGGTAGGTGGGGGTCATCCCAAATCATGACATCAGAATAAAGAGGGGAGGTCCTGAGTTCTAGTCCCTGATATGAAACAAGGTGACACTGTTTGTGTGAGTGTTCTTCACTTCTCCTGGAAAATACGAAAGACGACCCCCAGAGGGGGTCTCTCTCTTTCTAACCATATCTCTTCTGCCCTAGTCTCAGTACAAGCTCCACCAAACCTTCAGTCAAATCCGTGGTCTGCGTGGCTGAGGTTGGGGGGGCTGTGGTCTGCTCCAATTTCCCGGGATTGACTCCTGGAGGGATAGAAATAGCAAACTGAATTCAAAAGATAGACATTGGAGGCATAATTTGGTTATTACACAAGCTAAAGTGAAATTATACAAGGATCGCTGCTCCATGGGATTCACAAGACAGACACATTTGGGTGCAATGGAGCTTAGGGGGGATATGTCTGTTTAGTTTGGCTTGTATTTCATTGTATCATTTGGTGGGAAGGAAGCTGTGTTTCATTTGGACAACTTATTATCCTGTTTCCTTTTTTTTTTCTTTTAATATATATGTGTTTCATTGATGCCTTTTGTCTTTACAGCACAGTCTTTTCAGGCCCTGCCCCCAGCCTTAACTCTCCTCCATGAAAAAGAAAAATCTTTTCTCAAAGCAATATGCACTTCAGTAATGGTGCCTGTCTGGTATCTAACACTCTGTCCAAGCAGTCCCTTCTCTCTCCAATCCTGGGAGAGGATAAAGTGTATGTTTCCTTATTCCAGTGCCTGTATTGGGTTTTCAGGGACTCACATTCTGACTTTCTTTAAAGATCTCTCTGTTTCATTGTTGCAGTCATTATGCACATCATGCTCTTAGTTCTGCTTGCATTGCCCAGCATCAGTTCATTGCAATCTCTCTAGGCTTTTTCAGGTTCTGCACGTTCAGCTTTGCTTACAGAACAATAATATTCCCATATATTCCTAGAGGATTCCTTCAATCAGGGGCATCCGTGTTGTTTCCAATTCTTTGCTACCACAAAAAGTGAACGTCAGACCTTTGTTTCTGTCTTTGCCATTCTGGGGTTTGAGGGGCTGGATAATGTATTAGCTTTTCTTGTATACTTTACCTCGTTTTCCTGGCTTATTTTGAAATATGAACCCTTTATTGCTATTTCTTTTTGCAGAAGGACCTACTTAGGATTCCCCTTGGTTAATGGCTGGTTTTTCCCAATCCAGAACTTGATTAAGTTCATAGGGGGAAGATATTTTGTAGAGTATAGCAAAGGTGGATTTTTAGACAAACTAGGACCTGGAGTGTGGGAGTGAGGTGATTTTAGCTGAGATAGTCCTTGAGAGGATCTGCTTTTATTTCAATATTTCATCCCTTAGATTGCAGAGGCTGGTCCCTCAACAAGTCAGCCTTTCAAAATAATTATATTCAGCCCCTGCAGTAAAGACCAAGAGGTGATACCATACATGTCTATGGTTGCATGGGGGTGTCCATTGGTAAAAATATGCTTAAAAGCTTTGAGATATAAAGTAGAAAATTTTTTTCTCCATCAAATTAGATGTGATACTTGGTGAAAGAAGTTAGGACTTTTCTGTTATTAAAGAAGAAAAATCTTAAAAATACCCCTCATTGATCATAAAAAAGAAAAAGGTCCCACATATACAAAAATATTTATAGCAGCTCTTATTGTGGTGGTAAAGATTTGGGATACCCATCAATTGGAGAATGGCTAAACAAGCTGTGGTACATGAATATAATGGAAGTCTGTAGTGCTGTAAGAAATGATGGGCAGGCAGACTTCAGAGGAGCCTGGAACTGCAAAGACACCTATGAACTGATGCAGAGTGAGGGGAGCAGAACCAGAGCTACTTTGCACATAGTAACAGCCACCTTGTATGATGACTTTGATGGGCTCCTCTTAGTAAAGCAAAGATCTAAGACAACTCCAAGACTGATGATGGAAAATGCCGTCCACATCCAGAGGAAGAGCAATGGACTCTGAATGCCGATGCAAGCAAACTACCTGCTCTCTTCTCTTTTTTCCTCCTCCCAAAAGGAGAAAACGTCCCCACCAAAACACACGTTTTCAAAACTACATTTAAACATTTCTTAAATGATAAATGAAGAATATTTTTCATCTTCTCTAAACTATGGGATGCATGTGCTTAAAATCAGGGCAGCAAAAGTGTGGAGTTCACCATTTAATATTTAAAGATAATTCTGCAAAGAAAATATGCTCTGCATGTTTTTGTTCCCTTCCAATATCCAGAAGGTTAAGAAAACCAGAAAGGGTCCTTGTGTACTTGCCTCCTTTGTTTGCCATAGGAAATAGGGAGCTACTATAGATTCTTGAGTGAGGGAAAGAAGAATGGAGTTAGAAATTCTGCTAGTCGATATACAGACCCTCCCCTGTCAAAGAAGATCCAAGGGGCACTCTTAAATCAAATCTTCCAACCTAAGGGATATTTATCTTAATGAGATATTCCAGAAACACTAAATCAATTTCGAGTCAATGATGTGACAAAAAATTTTTGTATATACTTGGAAAAGAAAAATTCATTAATCTCTTTGTTCAAAATCTTATGTGCACATATGTGTGAAATGCTACAATTTTTTCCCTTTTATATTAAGGATGAAGAATGAGAAAGTTTATTAAAAAGCCATGAGGTACAGTGACCAAAATAAAAAGTTGGGGGCCCTTGTCTTACAAAATTTCTTCCTTTTTTGGTCTTAATTTTGTTTTCAATAAATTAACATTTTTCTCTTCTTCCCCTTCATGTTAAAGTCAAAACAAAGCAAAGATTTTTGTAATAAATCTGCGTGTTGATTTGCTGTTTGATCTTGTTCTTGTAGAGCTTCCAGGATCACTGGTAGGTGACTTGCTCAGGGTCACACAGTCAGTATGTGTCAGAACTGAAACTTTAACAAGGTTTTTCTGAGTCTGAAGGGTAGTAGTTTCTATTAGTGCTATTTTCCACAAGCCCTGTCAGTGAGAATAGAAATTGTCTTGCGGGTGGGTACATGGCACAGTGAATAGAGCACTGGCCCTGGATATAGGAGGACCTGAGTTCAAATTCGTCCTCAGACACTTGACACAAAAAACTCAGTGTGTGACTTTGGGCTAGTCACTCAACCTCAGTTCTCCTAAACAAAAGTATTGTATTTGTGCCATAGGTCTAAGATCAGGACAGAAGGACCCCAAGCTGGTCAAAATCTCAATAAGCTTTTTGGCTTCTTTAGAAAGCTATGTATCTGTCTGAGAATGGCCTTCTATTTCATTCCTTCTGTCTTTCCCTCTCCCCTCACCCCTTTCTCGCTCTCCCAATGGGAACCTGGGTATAAGAAACAAAGAAAAAATTTCAACTTGTCATTTTGATTCTTTTTGGGTCAACTGAGAGGATTCAAGGAATAGACGAACAGGGGAGGGTGATAGGCTAACCTGAAACCTGCATATTCTCTGTGGGTTTCTTTTTCAGGGCTTTCTTTAACAAACATGTCTCCACATCTCATAGAAACGTGATTCTCAATTGGACTTGGAAATTGGCAGATCTTCCAGTAAATTTTCAATTAAATTATGCCGATCTTGGGGCAGCTAGTAGCACAGTGAATAGAGCACCAGCCCTGGAGTCAGGAGGACCTGAATTCAAATCTCACCTCAGGCACTTGACACACTCACTATCTGTGTTAGCTTGGGCAACTCATTTAACCCCAATTGCCTTGTCTTACTCCCTCCAGAAATAAAGGAATGGAAGAAATTATGCCAGTCTTACCTTCGTAATAGATGCCGTGTTCTTTCTTTATTTGATTCTGAATAGCTTTATTTACCTCATCCAGGGTTATATATGATTTTTTATCAAATATGTTTGTGACTGTGACATTTACTCGGCCTGTGCCATGAATTTGAGAACTGGATGTTGCAAATGTTCTGAAAAAAGTGAGGAAGAAAAATAGTGAGTAGATCACAGATCATGCTTGAGGACCCTGAGGGAAAGTTACTTTCTACCCACAACCCTAAAATCTAATTCAACTCTCTCATAGAAAGTTCCTAAACTGGGCAATGCTGCCCTCTGTAGGGGGTGGGGGTGGGAGGGTGGGGGGAGGGTGCCAGAATGATGGGTGAGGGAGAGTTTTGGAAGCAGCCTTGGGTGTAATTGGGGGCCTTGAATAAAAATAAAGGGGTAGTGGAAGTAAAAGGAAAGGAGAGAAAATAAGGAAATTTTGAAAAACCATTCATACATTTTTCATCTGTTGTGAAATAAAGTGAAAATCATAGTGATTATACATTTTTCCAAATAAACACATAAAATGCAAGTTATAACTGAGGTCAGGTTTGCTTACAGGTCTTTACAAGCAAGCATTGGCAGATCAGCATGTGGCACATTGTTGGGAAGTCCTGTGTGTATCAGCAGGAATATATAAGTGTAATGACTTGTTTACAATACAATACTTCTATGTCTCAATATTGTGTTATCGAAATTTCAATGCAAGAAAAAAGCACAAATTTACAATAAATTATTAAATTCAACATGTGTCGTTAACAAAACATATATATTTATAAATTTCAAAATTTAAATGCAAATTTCAAAAACAAAAACAATATATTTCCAGGGGGGCAGTAAGTAAATTTTTTTAAGGGGACTGTAGGTCAAATAATTTGGGGAACCTTTGTTCTATTTGATCAAAACTGAACTCCTCACTTTAGCCAGACATGCTAAAGGGGATTTGTCTGCCTTCCTAAAGGAATCAGAGTTAACCAAGGATCCCTTGGGAGGCACTTTGCTGTCACAGTGGATAGAGCAGTGGACCTAGAGTCAGGAAGATGGGAGTTCAAATCCAGCCTCAGAAGCAACTAGCTGTGTGACCCTGGGCAAGTCAGTTAACCTCTCCTCATCTGTAAAATGGAGAAAATAATAACACCTCCCTCCCAGGGTTGTTATAAGGACAAAATAAGGTTACATTTGTAAAGTGGTGTGCAAACCTCAAAGTACTATAAATAACGGAGAAAAAAGAAAGGAAGGAAGGAAGGAAGGAAGGAAGAAGGGAAGAAAAAAGGAAGGGAGAAAGGAAGGAAGGAAGGAAGGAAAGAAGGAAGGAAGGAAGAAGGGAAGAAAAAAAGGAAGAAAGAAAGAAACAAAGATTGCTACTTTCCAGGCTTTCATTACCACCACATATGTGCTACTCCCTCTAGACCTGAAGTGTCCCAGTGGATAGAGTGCCAGGACTGAAGTCAGGAAGATTCAACTTCATGAGTTCAAATCTGGCCTCAAACATTTATTAGCTATGTGACTCTGGACAAGTCACTCAATCCTATTTGCCTCAGTTTCCTCATCTGCAATATGAACTGGAGAAGAAAACGGCAAACCACTCTAATTTCTCTAACAAGTAAAACCCAAATTAGGTCACAAGGAGTTGAAAATGACAAAAACAAATGAACAAAAAAAATATTTGTTTTGAACGAAGAAATAGGGAGCTGAACCAGTAATTTAAAAAAATATTTTGTTTGTTTTGTCAGGAAGCCCTGAATCAGAAAATCTGCTCCTCACAGGGTGCAGAACAAATCTTGGCTCACTTTTGAAAAAGAATTCTTAAAAGAAGTTGCTCTTCCCATTCCCCACTTCTAGGCAGTGGCATCAAGGGAAAATGGAAAATGATGTTTGGTGGTAAGAATGATAGAGACATGAGGCAGTGCAGACCTTTGGGGAGACTAGCATAGATGCAGCCCCCAACTTACTGTAGGCTGAGAATTACTGTTTGTCCAAATGTAGAGTAATGGGCAAATGCAGAGTGAAACTAGAAAAGAGAAGATAATTTTGATCATGATGATGTTCAAATAACAGTGAAATTCAGGTACCAAGAGGAACAAGTTTGACATCATTCATCAGCATCTAGACATTTATCCAGTTTTTCCCCCCTTATAAAACAATTTTACTGCTATTTCTCTTCTATTCAGTACCAGGTAGTGCAGGGGACAGAGCCCTGGGCTCCGAATTAGAAGAAGCCAGGTTCAAAGCTGTCCTCAGTCACTCACTAGCAGTGTGGCCCTGGGCAAGTCATTTTTCCTTGGTTTATATCCATTTCCTGAAGTTTAAATGGAGATAAATAACAGCACCTCCCTCATGAATTGTTGTAAGGACCATGGGAGATAATATAATAAAGTGTTTAGCACAGGGTCTGACACAGGAAGTATGTGCTGGGAAAATGCCTGCTAGTGGTGTTGTTGTTGTTATTATCCAGCATGAGACAGTGACTAGAGTTCTTAGCTAGAAGTCAGGAGAACCTGGGTTCAAATCCTGCTTCAGATACCTAACAGCTGTGTAACCAAAGACCAGTAACTTAACCTGTCTGGGTCTCAGTTTCTTCATTTGTAAAATGTAAATGTAAATTGTAAATGTAAATTTGTAAAATGTAGATAACAGCAAATTCATAGAATCACAGTAAAGCTCAAATGAGATTTCATATATGTATGTGGATATATGCATGTCTATACACACACACACAAAAACACACACACACATTTACATTCATTCTTGAGCCAGAAGGGCCTCCAAAATAACCATTAAGCTGTGTTTCAGCAGGGACCTACTATTGTCCAATCCATGAAAGCCAGTGAGAATCAGATTTAAGTCTTGGTCTTTTGGAAACATATAAAGGGAGTGCAGCCAAGATGGTGGCATAGAATCAGGAAATCTCGGTGGCTCCCCCCATGTCTCCATATAAAATATGACTCTAAACGAATTTTAGAGCTACAGAATGCACAAAGTGACAGAGAGAAACAAATCTCCTGCTGAAGGCAGCCTGGCAGGAGGACAGGAAGAGTTCATCACAGAGTGCTGGGAGCCAAACCCAGATCCTCATGAACCAATGATTTTTGCCCAAGGGAGGCCCTCACCATGGGCTACAGGGGACTTTAGGAGAGGGGATCACCAGCAGATGTGGTGGTTTCCAGAATTATCAATCCATAAATGCCAAATAAAAAATGAGAAGTCAGTGTAAAAAGCTGTTGGAACTGGGTATGATGGAGGAGCAGGTCTGGCCCCTGAGCCCAGAGCTAGAAGTAGTGGAAGTGCTGCAGCCCTGCAGCCATCTCCATGTGGCTGCTTCAGAGCTCCCAGTATACAGATCATAAGGGGGGCACAATGAACATGCAGAGGGTAATTGTTCTTCATTTAACCTGCCTAGATCTGGATCATAATCTTTGGTGGTGGTCCTGAGGTATGTGACCAGTGAGCCAGAATGTGTGGGGGCTGCAGAGACAGCACCCTTCTAATAGCTCTGGCAGCTATGAAAACCTCAGCCATTTGGGACAAAGCTCTCCCCTCTGGAAGCAGAGTTCTACTGTAGCAAAGAGCACAAAAGTCAAGTGACTGAGTGGCAACATGAGCAAGCAAAGGAAGTAAAGCAAGCACAGCAATCCAACTTTAGATTCTTTTTGGGGGGACAAAAAGGATCAAAGCATGGAATGGGAGGAAGACAATGAAGTCAGAACTCCTGCACCAAAAGCCTCCAAGGAATATATGAACTGATTACAGGCCATGGAGAAGCTTAAAAAGGATTTTGAGAATCAAGTAAGAGAAGTAGAGAGAGAAAAAATTAGGAAGAGAAATGAGAATGATGCAAGAAAATCACGAAAAGAGAGTCAACAACCTGACTGAAAAAAAAAACATCTTAAAAAGTAGACAAACTCAAATGAGAAAAGAGGTACAAAAATCCAATGAGGAGAAGAATGCCTTAAAAAGCTGACTTTGCCAGATGGAAAAAGAATTTCAAAAGCTCACTGAAGAGAATAATTCCATCAGACTTAGGGTGGAGCAAATGGAAACTGATAAATTTATGAGAAATTAAGATACTATTAAACAGATCCAAATAAATGGAAAAATCAAAGGCAATGCAAAATATCTCATTAGAAAAACCATTGACCTGGAAAAATAGATCCAGGAGAGATAACTTAAAAATTATTGGACTACCTGAAAGCCATGATCAATAAAATCATCCTTCAAAAAATTCTCAAGGAAAATTGCCCTGATATTTAAGAACCAGAGGACAAAAGAGAAATGGAAAAAATTCACCAATCACCTCCTGAAAAAATACCCAAAAGAAAACTCCTAGGATGTTATAGCCAGGCTACAGAGTTCCCAGATCAAGGAGAAAATATTACAAGCAGCCAAGAAGAAACAATTAGAGTATTGTGGAAATGCAATCAAGATAACACATGATATAGCAACTTCTATATTAAAGGATCAAAGGGCTTGGAATATGAATTCTGGAGGTCAAAAGGGCTAGGATTAAAACCAAGAATCACCTACCCAGCAAAACTGAGTATAATGTTTCAGGGGAAAATATGGTCATTCATGAAATAGAGGACTTTCAAGCCTTCTTGATGAAAAAAACAGAGCTGAATAGACAATTTAACCCTCAAATAGAAGAAGCAAGAAAAAAAACGAGAAGGTAAACAGGGAAAAGAAATAAGGAAGTTATCAAAGTTGAGCTATTTACATGCCTACATGGAAAAATGATAATTATATCTTATGAAACTTTTCTCAGTATGAGGATAGTTGAAGGGAATCTCTCTCTCTCTCTCTCTTTCTCTCTCTCTCTCTCCATATATATATATATATATATATATATATATATATATATATATATATACACATACATATACATACATACACACATAAGAGGGTATATGTGCATGTGAATACATATGTGAATGTGTGTATATATGTGTACAGGTATACATTGGCAGAGGGCACAGGATCAATTGTATAGGAAAGGATAATATTTAAAAGGTGAAATTGAGAGGTGAGAGAGGAATATAATTAGTGGAGATGTGGACAGACAGAATGGGATAAATTATGTCCTATCGAAGAGGCAAGGGATAACTGTTACAGTGGAGGGAAGAACAG
>CM053596.1:255866712-255899641 GCA_028646575.1 Pseudocheirus occidentalis
TGCCTAAGGTAACAGCTAGATTTTTTTGTGTGTTAAGTGTCTGAGGCCAGATTTGAATTCAGGTCCTCCTGACTCCAGGACCGGTGCTCCATTCACTGTGCCACCTAGCCACCCCTCTACATAAATTCTTACATGAATTCAAATTCTATTTCCATCCAAGAGGAGAGACAATGAGGCTGAGAAATGGAAACTGGCAACTTTTAGAACTTAAAAAGATTGTGTGCAGTATAATTTTCTGTTTCCATTTTTTGGTGGGTATGTGTTTTGGAAATTATTAAGTCATTTGATTTTTAAAATATCATCTAATCATTCCTCCATCCCTTTTTAATGATTCTCTCAATTGGGCTTTCTTTCCCCCAAGACAACAGGATGCAGTGAGTGAAGTGCTGGACTTGAGTCAAGCTAACCCATGGTGCAGTTACAGCCATTTAAGAGCTGTGTGTCTCTGGGCAAAGAGATAAACCTCTCTGGGCCTTGGGTTCTTCATCTCAACAATAACACCTGCCTCAAATGGCTTCCATGGGGATCACATGAGACCATGTATATTAGATGCTTCAAAGTCCTTAAAAGACCAAATAAAATGTGAGCTATTACTTATTATTACCATCACAAGAGCAAAATTCACACAAAGATCTCTAAGACTGTTTGTGAAGATTAAAAAAGTACTTACCAATCTTACTATTTTGAAATATAGATTCTGATAATATGGGGAGTTTTTGTCATCCAGGTCTCTTAAGTCCAACGACATTGTAACTATCCCAGGGAATGTCCTTCCTGAAAATAAATGAATGGATAACATATTACTGAGGTAAAGAGTTTTTAATCTTCCCCATATGGATGTTTCACCTCAAGTCGAGAAGACGAGGGGAGGCCATGATAGACCTCTTCAAATCTTCGAAGAACTGTCAGGTGAAAGAGGAATTAAACTCTTTTAATAGTCCCCAACTAGTCTTTCTGGACCGAGTCTATGTCCCGGATTTATACTATGTCCTATATACTGCCCCTGAATCACATTCCTAATGCAATGGTCATACCGAAAATGTACCCAGAAATGTTCAGGGGCTCCCCCATTGCCTGTGGGGAACATGTAGGAATCCCATATTCTGACGTGTGAGGGCTCCCACAATCGACTTCCAGTCTGATTCCCTGATACTTCCTTCCTTTCACATTCTCTCCTCTGGGCAAACCGTCCTTCCTGGTGGTCTTTCCTCCTTCTGTTCTCATTCTTTGTTCTATTCCTAGAAAGGGTTTCTCTGGCTCTTGATTCTCTCTATTGGAGCCTTTACCTTTTTTAGGTTCAGTTTGAGGGTCACCTCTGACTTTTCACACCCACATCCACCCAACAAGCCCCCAAAGTGAAAGTATTTTCTCCTTCCTCAGGAGTTTTCATAGCACTTTGCATGGATTTACTCTTTGAATCTGCCTCATTTTACCACGTAGGGGCAGCTAGGTGGCTCAGTAAAGAGAGTGCTGGGTCTGGAGTCAAGAAGACTTATCTCCCTGAGTCCAATTCTGGTCTCAGGCACTTACTATCTGTGTGACCCTGGACAAGTCACTGAATGCTGTTTGCCTCAGTTTCCTCATCTGTAAAAGGAACTGGAGAAGGAAATGGCAAAACACTCTGGTTTCTTTGCCAAGAAAACCCCAAATGGTGTCATGAAGACTCAGGTAACAACAACCACAGTAGTGTAAAACACAGTGAAAAGCAATCCAAACTCTCACTCAACAGAAAGCTGTAGACTAGGCCAAGAGAGAGCTGGATTAAGGCACATGTGAGAGTATTTTAGATTAGGAGCCAAGAGATTCGAGTTCTAAACCAGCCCTGCCACTGACTGGCCATGCAGCCCTGGACATTCATTTCTTCTTCTTTCCTCAGACCTCAGTTGCCTGAATTCAAGTCTCTACATTTCCTTCTACTTCTAATAATCCATCACCTATATTCTGCTCTGGTTTCAAGGGAAAACTTCCCTGGGCTCTTACTTTTAAAAATCAGTTAACAAAAGAAGCTTGTTATGGCAGATTAATGCCTTATACTGGTCTAGCCATTTTGATTTTGGGGCAGAGAGCTGTATATTCTCTGAAGTTAAATAAGTGGTTATTCTGTGCTGGTCCTTGATTTGGCTGTTTAATCCAAAGAAGATATTTTTCTTACCCTTCTTTGGTCAGTCAGTAACAGAGCACGCTACTTATAATTTCTTGCAATTGTTTGAATTCATGAATTATTTTTTGGTGCAATGGTGGAGCAACAAGGAAGCAGCAGCATGGGCATGGTGGAGAGAGTGAAACCATTGCTAAGACAGGAAGACCAGGTTTCAGATCGTGGGTCTGACACATTCTAGTTGTGTGACCATGGACAGAAGTCCCTGAGCTTCTCCATGTCCTAGTAAATTTGCTGAGATCATATTTAAGCTGCCGATGAATTACAAACAAATCTTCATTAGTGGAGGGAGTTCACTACACTGGTTAAAATCAGAGGGTGTGTGTGTGTACATTTGTAAGCTCATGTGTATGTGTATAAATTTCCTGCAACAAAATTTGGTTTTGATGTAGAAAAATTGGAACTCTAATGCATTATTGGTGGAGCTGTGAACTGATAAAACCATTCTGGAGGGCACTTTGGAACTATGCTCAAAGGGGTATAAATAATTGCATACCTTTTGACCCAGTGATACCACTTTTGGGGTTGTATCCCAAAGAGATCATAGAAGTGGGAAATGGGCCCATATATACAAAAATATTTATTGCAGCTCTCTTTGTGGTGGCAAAAAACTGGAAACTCAGGGAATGGCTGAACAAGTTATGGTATATGAATGTAATGGAATACTATTGTGTTCTAAGAAATGGGAAGGAGATAGACTTCATAATTACCTGGAGAGGCTTATACGAATTGATGCTAAGTAAGAAGAGCAGAACCAGGAAAAATTTGTACACAGTCACAGATACATCATATGTGTGATGACCAACCTTGATAAACTGGACTCTTCCCAGCAATGCACAGTTAAAAGACAGCTCTACAAGTCTCAGAATGGAAGGAGATGTCTACACTCAGAGAAAGATTCAGAAAGACCAGAGTTTCAATGGAGACTGAAGCAATACATGCCATTGTTCTTTTGCATGTTTGGTTTTGTTTCTTTTTTTTTCTTTTTCCATCATTTGCTCCATTGGTTACAATGCTTCTATACAACCAGACTACTGTACCATGTGAAAGTGATTGCAGATCCCATACATGATTGTACACCACCATGGGGATGGGGGGAGAAGGAAGGGGAGAAAATCTGAAACTCAATGATTATGGAACTGAATCTTGTAAACTAAAAGTAAATAAACATGTCAATAAATCTTTAAAAAATTTGTTTTTTCAAGTACCGGTAGCATGGTGTACAAACATACCTTGTTTACATTTGGCGGCCTTATAGTAATACCCTTGTGGACACAGGCAAAAGGACTCTGTGTTCAGATTTACACACTCAGAGGGACTGTTACACTTCTTCTTTGTACAAGTTTCACCGAGAACTAGGATAAAAAAAGGAAGAGCTCAATGACTTACTATGACCTCACCCAAGGTTACCCAGGTTCAGATTCAGAAAAGGCAATCACTGTGTCCTCCTGCATCAATACACATCTCAGCCCCACATCTTCTACATGAGCTCTCACAAGAGAAGGCAACATGTAGGAGGTTTTGCTGACCTTTTGTGCCCTCCCACTTTGTGGTTCTTGCTGACCCTTGGAGCCCAAATGCCTTGTTGTCATTTAGCTTCAGAATTTTGTAGACAGGGCCTGGATGTAATAAAGAATCAATCAAATTCTGTTTCTGATCCCTGCCAGGAAATCTTTGAATAGGAAGGGCCTTCTTGCTTTTCCCTCTATTTCTAGGCAGATTTCATTTAAACCATTGGGTAAAGCTTCATGCAATTCGGATCTTTGAAAGAATAAAAATAAATGTTCTCCTTTTCTCTCTTTCTGTCTCACACTTTGTATCTCTGTCTGTTTTTTTCTATGTCTTTCTGGGTATATGCTGAAAAATAACATTTATTAAAGGCCAAAGGAGAGTCTAACTGACAGGCATTTCGATTGCTAAAGTCCAATGGGACCATAAGTGACTTTTCTTTTTTTCTGCTGGTGGTAAATAAGAAATGAGGAAATACATGGAGGATGGGGATTATAGAGGCCTAGAGGTGGAAGGAGAGTGAGGTGGTATTCGAGGGTCCTGTAGATAAAGGTCTAGATTTGAAACATAGGAATACAGAGGTGGGACTTTGGTCAAATCATAACTCCTCAGGCCTCAGTGTCCTCAACCATACAATAAGGAGGTTGGATTAGAATCTAGTCACTAGATGACTTTTGAGGTTCCTTTAAAACAACTCCATGCAAGTAAATAAGTCTGTCCTCTGGGCCCTTTATAAACAAGTGTAAGGAAAGCACTTGGGGTCAAGGCAGTCAGGTAACCTAGTGAATAGCAAATTGAACTCAAAAGATAGACATTGGAGGCTTAATTTGGTTACTACACAAGCTGAAGTGAATTTATACAAGGATCTCTGCTCCTTGGGAGCTCACAAGACAGACACATTTTTGTGCAGGAGTGGGGGCAGGGGGGTACGTCTATTTATTTCGGCTTATATTTCATTATATCATTTGGCAGGAAGGTATCTGTGTTTCATTTGGACAACTTCTTATCCTTTCCCTTTAAAAATATGTTTTTTTATGTAAGTATATACATATGTGTGTATATATATATATATATATAAAAACATATATATTTCATTGATGCCTTTTATCTTTACAGTACAGTCCTTTCAGGCCCTACCCCCAGCCTGAACTCTCCTCCCTGAAAAAGAAAAGCCATTGGTTAAAGCAATATGCAAACAGTAATGATGTCTGTCTTGTATCTAATAGTCTGTCCAAGTAGCCCCTTCTCTCTCTCTGATGCTGGGGGAGGATGTAGTGTATGCTCCTTTATTTGTTTTCCAGTACCTTTATTGGATTTTCAGGTACTCAAAATCTGACTTTCTTTTAATGATCTCTCTGTGTACATTGCTGTAGTCATTATGCACACCATTCTCTTAGTTCTGTTTATTTTGCCATGCATCAGTTCATTGCAATCTCCCCAGGCTTCTCCAAGTTCCTAATATTCAGCATTGTTACTGAAGAATAATATTCCCTTATATTCATAGAGGATTCCCTCAATCAGGGGCATGCACATTGTTTCCAGTTCTTTGCTACCACAAAAAGTGAACATAGGACCTTTGTTTCTGTCTTTGACCTTTTAGGGTCAAAGGTGATGGATAATTTAGTAGCTTTTCTTGAATAGTTTATCTCTTTTCCCTGGTTCAATTTTGAAATTTGAAATCTTTGTTCATATTTCCTTTTCCAAAAGGACCTACTTATGATTCCCCTTGGTTAATGTCTGGTTTTGCCCAATCTAGAACTTAAGTTAAACTATTAAGTTTACAGGGGGAAGATATTTGTAGAATATGGCAAAGGTGGATTTTTATACAAACATGGACCTGGAGTGTGGGAGTGAGGTGATTTTAGCTGAGATAGTCCCTAAGAGGATCTGCTTTTGGTTAAATATTTCAACCCTTAGATTGCAGAGGCTGGTCCCTCAACAACTCAACCTTTCAGAATAATTATATTCAGCCCCTGCAGTATAGTTGCGGGGGGGGGGGGGAGGTCCATTGGTCATAATGTGCTAAAAAGCTTCAGGATGGCAAGTAGAAATTTTTTTCTCCATCAAATGAGATGTGACACTTGGTGAAAGAAGTTAGGATTTTTCTGTTCTCAAAAAAAGAAAATCTTAAAAATACCCCTCACTGATCATAAAAAAGGAAAAAGGACCCACACGTACAAAAATATTTATAGCAGCTCTTTTGGTAGTGGCAAAGAATTGGGATGTCCTTCAATTGGAGAATGGCTAAACAAGCTGTGGTTCATGAATATAATGGAATTCTATAGTGCTGTAAGAAATGATGGGCAGGCAGATTTCAGAGAAGCCTGGAACTGGAAAGACTTCTATGAACTGATGCAGAGTGAGGGGAGCAGAACCAGGAGTACTTTGTACATAGTAACAGCAACATCTGATGATGACTTTGATGGGCTCCTCTCAGCAAAGCAAGGATCTAAGACAGCTCCAAGACTGATGATGGAAAATGCCATCCACATCCAGAGGAAGAGCAAGGGAGTCTGAATGTAGATGGAAGCAAACTACCTGATCTCTTTTCTTTTTTTGTTGTTGTTTTGTTTCTTCTTTCTCATGGCCCCTCCAATTGGTTCTAATTCTTCTTTACATTGTGACTAATGGAAATATATGTTTAATAGGGATCTTTGTATAGAGCCTCTATCAGATTGCACAATGTGTTGGGGAGGGTTGATGAGAGTGAGCCAGACAAAATTTAAAACTCAAAAACTTATGAAAGTGAATGTTGAAAACTAAAAACAAATTAATTACTTAAAATTATATCCCCTCACTTACAAACTTTGGGGAAAACTCTTAGAGGAAAAGGGCTGTTTTATTTTTCTTTTTTCTACCCCCAGCAACTGGCCTGGAGGCCCCACCCTGGTAA
The DNA here is from genome assembly GCA_028646575.1 of Pseudocheirus occidentalis. NCBI lineage: Eukaryota > Metazoa > Chordata > Mammalia > Diprotodontia > Pseudocheiridae > Pseudocheirus > Pseudocheirus occidentalis. The sequence continues at coordinate 255,873,273 of CM053596.1, forward strand.
GTACTAATAAATCAGTTGATTGGAAAATTTTTATAAGAAATTCTAGCTATGTTTACCCATTTATCAATCTATTGAATTTTTAAAAATAAAATAGAGCCATCCAATTAAATCTTTGCCTATAAGAGTTAGGTCAAGTAAAATGGTAAAATAGTACAATAATAAAAGTTAAGGAAGTAAAATGTTGAGTAAAATGGTCCCTATCCCTCACACCACCGCTCCCCTACAGACAGCCAGGTTCTCTAGAGGAAATGAGATGTAGAGAAATTCCTGTTCAGGTATGGATTTCACTGGACGGTACCGGGTTTCCTTCTGACTAAAATACTTCCACCTCCTCTCCCACAGGTTTATTGTGAGGAAAGAGCTTTGTAAATCTCTAAGTACTAGACAACAGTAAACTTCTCTCATTATATTTGTTATTATTATTAATTATTATTATAATAATTATTATTATGAGGCTTAGGAGTAGATTCATGAAACCCAAGTCAATTTCTTCCTCCTACAGACACAAGCAAAATCTGTAGAATTTATTCATTCTACTGTTGTAGAATGGAAGAAGGAAAAAAGGAAAGAAGGAAAAAAATACATTTTTAAATCTCAAAAATAAATGGTCTTTGTTTTGAAGACAAATTGCCCAAGGTAGGTAGGAAAATAAAAACAGGCCTAAGGCACCTCCCCAGTGGCTCCCAGCATGGCTCCTCTTTCAAATTTCCCTTTCCCTCTGACACTATCATTCTTCCAGTCTGTTGGATTTGCAATCTTAGCATCCTCCTTGGCTCTTTCCTTTCCTTCACCCCACACATCCAGTCAGTTACCAGGTCTGCTTCATCACCTCTTGTATCCATTACCTTCTTCCATTCTCAAAACTGCCAACCTAGTGGAGGCCCTAATTGCCACTCCCAAGGCCAGTAGCCTCCTAACTGGTCTGCCTGCTTCAATTCTCTCCCACCTCCAATGTCTTGTCCACATAGCTGCCAAAATATTTTTCCTAAAGCAAATGTCCAATAGCTCCCTATTCCCTCTAGAATTAGACACAAACTCTGGTTTTTAAACCCCTTCACAACTGGTGCCACCCTACCTTCCTAACCTTATTCACCATTCATCTCATTCGTATTTTCTGTGGTCTAGCTAGATTGTCCTTATAGCTGTTCTGCATACATGCCATTCCACCTCCCATCTCTATGCCTTTCCATAGTCTATGTCTCATGTCTGTAACACATTTTTTTTCTCAGTCAATCAATATTGATTAAGCTCCTTCTATGTATCAGGCACAATGCCAGACCTTTTTCCTACTTTCCTTCAGAGTTCAGCCCAAACATCACCTTCTTCCCTACCGTACTTCTCAGCTATTTCTTCCCTCTTCAAAAAATAAATAAATAAAATCATTTTGTCTGCATTTTGCATAATATTGTAAATCCCTTGGGCAGGGATTTTTTTTCCCTTTTTTCATCTTTGTATCCCTAGAACCTAGCCTAGTTCCTGAAACACAGCATGCACTTAAGAAATACTCATTCATTGACCACAGCTAGGGCACTGGTTCTCTAATATCTCTTCCAATTATAAAATTCTATGCTTTTCATGTCAACATTTGTACACCTTTTGCCACCACCAACACACAAAGAACCTTTGAAGGGTTTTTTGGCATGATTTTGGGGAAATGGCTTGCCTTTGGGGTATCAGTTCTCTCATCTGTAAAAAGAGGGGATTGGACCAGATGGCCTCTGAGGTAACTTTCCTGTCTAGCTAGATGGATGAGGTGATGAACCTAGGACTGTGTCCTGGACTTCTATCCAGCACTTCTCTGCCATGTGTCTTCCCTTCCTAATGCCTGCTCTGCCAGCTAGATGGAGTGGGACACTGCTCTACAACATCCCATAGAGGGAGGAGTCGGCACAAAATGATTTTCAGGATACGTTACAAACACATAGTCTAGGGCACTTAAGCCTGAAAAAATTAGGTGCTATGACAGATATGGCACAGCTTAACTACCATGACTCAGGCTATGAAAAGCATTGTCATTTTAACTTTCTGGCTTTGCTTGTAGCCCCCAGCCCAGATTATCTTTGTAACCTTGGCCAAGTTTGTTTTTTCACCTCTCAATCTGAGTTGTCTTATTTACAGAATAAAAGGGTGAGATCTGTGGTATTCTTAGGCTCTAAATTCTATGGTCCTTTTTTTTCTGGGATCTCTAGATCATGAAAAAGTAAAATCTTTACTTTGTGACTAAAACTGTTGTGTGAAACCCACATGTAGTTGAGGGAGAGGAGGTTTTCCCCACTGTAATGGATTCATTCCCATTATGACTAGACAGAGAGTTCCATAGAGCTAGCTGGTCAGGAAAATAATCTCTGACACTTAGTGCTGTGTATTAGGTGGGCAGAGAACATGTTTTGAAGTCAGGAAAATCTAAATTCAAAACGTGCCTCATGGGCTATGTGACCATGAACAAGTTGTTTACTTTTTACAAGCCTCAGTTTCCTCATCTGTAAAATGGGGGATGATAATAATAGCTCCTGTCTCACAGTGTAGTTGTGAGGATAAATGAGATGACATATAAAGCCCTTTCAAGACTTTATTGGGTTCTATATTAGCTATTATCATTCTCATCATTTGGCCCTGGACAAGTCACAGTCTCTCCAAGCTTGTTTGCTTATCTATAAAATAGAACAACAATCTTTTATGCCAAATACTTCACAGAATTTATGTAAGAAAAGTACTTCATAACCTTAAAATGCCATATTAAATTGAACTCTATTGTTATTGCCTTTCTAGGAGCTGTCCTGGAATCTGGTAGAGAGATATTAGAATCATGGAAGGGGCTCTTCAGCTGTCTGCTCTGGAGAGTCTCCATGACAAATCCTAGTCTGCTGAATTCCAGAATTCTAGATAAAAAAAATAAACCAGGGCTGCCACCACCTTGAGTAACTCTCTGTCACAGATCAAAATATTTTATGTTAGGGTCCAAGATGGTAAACATTGGAGTTCTTCTCTTGATTTCAATTTTTATCTGTCTGCCATGTGAGACCACTCTCAGTTACTCTGGACACACCCAAGACAACCAAAGCTACTCAGTCCATTTCTAAAACTGGCTCAAGTCCTTAAAGAAAAATAAAGTTTCTTACCAGAAGCCATGAAAAGCAGCAGGCAGGAGAGTAAGAAGAAGGCTTTCATTTTGGATGCTTTCTTTTGGCAGTCCTAGAAAGAAATGATGCTCCTCTCAACCTTTTTTTGCTTTTGCAGGGCTATCTGGGTCCAAAGTCTGGTAGTTAACTGATGACAAACTTGTCAAACTCAAAAAAGCTGATTTATGATTGGTGTTTAGCCATCAAACACAGACTCAAAAAGGCCAACTTATGATCAGTGTTTAGCCATTGAACAGAGTTACCATGGAATTGAGAAATAAAAGAGATACACCTGAATTTACACCTTTCCTACTCAGGGTTCAAAAGACCAATTTAATCAAGTAACTCAGCCTCAATAAGTTATCAGTTGGTTCTTCTTTAAAATGGGAAAACATGGCCAAGAGAAGTTAAATGGATTTTATGCATTTTGCAACAAAAAATATAAGCATACAGTTAGTAAATACACACACACATACACATTATCTTTGTGTGCATGTATATACGCCAAGTAGTACAATGAAGCAGCAGTCTGGAATATTAATATTAACATTTTTATAAATGATTACCATTTCTATAAGCCAACAAGCATTTTTGAATCCCTCCTCCATGTTAAGTAACAGGGGGCTCCAAGGAATGGAATAATGATTTGATGACAATAATAATTATGACAACCCCTCCAGGCCAGTCCCCTCATCTTCATCATGGGAGTGGGGCAGGCAACAGCAAAGAAAGGGAATGCCAGACAGAGTGATTTACAGAGGGGACGGCGTGCTCTGGGAACATCCAAGTTCTCAATCAACTAATCAAGTATTAATTACATACCTGCCATGTGCCAGGTGCAAGAGATCAGATTATCATGAATGAAATTTCTACTTGTAATGAAAGTACATTCTGTCACAGTAAGTACATATAAAAATACAGACAGCATAAATAGAAAGTTAATAAATATACATACACATGCTAATATCTTTGTACACACACACACGCGTGCGTGCGTACACACACACACACACACACACACACAGGAGCTAAGTAGTTCCGTACTATTTTTGGAGGGTCCCAGCAGGTGAGGGGAGCTGAGAGAAGAATAAATGAAGGAGATGATGCTGCAGTTGCCTCTTAAAGGAATAATGTGGAGGTGAGGAGGGAGGAGATTTCAGAACTGGGAGGACAGTGCTTTTGCACAGGGATAGGACATGGAGTGTCATAGATAGACAACTCACAAAACAGGTAAGATCAAAAGTTATTTTTCAATAATTGTGGACAAAGGATATGAATGAGAAGTTTTCCAAAGAAGAATTACAATCATTTACAACCCTGTGAAAGAATGCTCCAGATCTCAGCTCATAAGGGAAATATGAATCCAAACAACTTCCAGGGCAGTCAAGATGGCAGGTAAATATACAACCTCCTCTCACAGAAACAAAAGAAAAGCATCTAGACGGATCTACAAAATGTACCCAATTATACACTGATGGGAAAATCCAAGGAAAAGTCAGGTTGGTTCATTTTTCCAGCCCTGGTTGGCAGAAGGAGACAAAGAGAGAAGTCTATGAGTCCTAGGAATTGGCCAAGGTCACGCTGTAGGGAACATTCAGACACAGAGAGAGAATGTGCACCAGGGCATGTGAAGGTGCCAGGCCTGTGCTGAGGCACAAAGGTGAGAACATTTGCCAACTAGCAGTTTTGTCCCCCACTACCCAGTTCCAAGTCATAGATTTGGGGCAGACTGAGAGGCTTCTTGTGCCTAGGGGTGGTGTTCTGGAGTGAGGAGCATTAGCAGACCCTAGGCTGTGTACTAAGAAAGAAGCAAGTTCAGAAGCAAACAGCAGCTGTAAACCTCAGTTCTCAGAAGCATAATGGAGTCTCATTTCCAGGGTCTAGCTCAATCTGAAATCTTCAGAGGAATAATCAGAGCAGGGGTCCCAGACCAAAGGGGATCTTGCAGTTCTATCACTCTAAACCAACAGAGATTTCCAACTGGCTGGTAGAAGCTTATCCCAGCAACAGTCTACTGTTACTCAGACCAAAGCCCAGGTCAAAAACTAATAGAAATCAAACTAGGGGAACAATAATCAGATTTTTTCCTGGATTGGAATACTTTGGGAGCACTGAATGCTTGCAGATCTCCAACCTGAGCTCTTCTTGAGAATGTGGAGTAACACCCCAAGAGGACAGAAACAGAACCAGCCCAGATCATCGTTCCAGATGTGTGTAGAGTCCAGCTTTAGTATCAAGTTCAAAGTCAAGATAGGGGCTGGAAGAATGAACCAAGAAACAGACCTAGAGGGAGAGAAGTAAAGCCTCAAAGAAAAACATAGTTTGGGCACAATTCAACTAGAATCCCTAGAAAAGATGAAGCAAGAGTTCAAAGAGTTAATTTTTTAACAAATGAAATATGAAATTAGAGGAGGGAAAATGGAAAAGAAATGAAAGCTATGGAAGAAATAATTGGAAAGAGAATTAACAGCTTGGCATAACAGGTGTAATATCTCCCCCAAGCAATGAATGCCTTGTAATGTAATGCGGCAAATTAAAACCATGAGATAACAAGAAATATTAAAACAAAGTCAAAAGACTGGAAAAATAGAAGAAAATGTAACAAATCTTACAAAAACAATAGATAAGGAAAAAAATTTAAGAATCCCTGGGCTACCTGATCACCATGACTAAAAAATAAAAGCCTAGACCTCATATTTCAATATATCATTAAGGAAACTTCCGGGGGCAGCTAGTGGCACAGTCAATAAAGCACCAGCCCTAGAGTCAGGAGGACCTGAGTTCAAATCCAGCCTCAGACACTTAACACTTACTAGCCATGTGACCTTGGACAAGTCACTTAACCCCGACTGCCCTGCCTTCTCCCCTCCAAAAAGCAAAAGGAAGAAAGAAAGAAAACTTCCCAGATCTCTTAGAACCAAAGGACAAAGTAAAAAAAAAATTAATCCCCTGAAATAAATTTCAAAATAAAAACCCTTCATAACATTATAGCCAAATGTCAGAGCTTCTAGGACAAAGAAGAGTACTCCAAGAAGTCAGACAGAAAGAAAGAACCAAGGAAACACAAGACTACACATGATTCAGCAGTCACCACTGTAAAGAAGTGGAGAGGTTGAAATATGATATTCCAGAAAAGATAAAGGCTTGCAGCCAAGAATTACTTACCCATCAAAACTAAATATAATACCACAGGGGGAAAATGGATCTTTATGAAAAGAGAGGACTTCTAACTATTCTTGATGAAAAGACAAGAGCTACATAGAAACTTTTAATTTCAAGCCCAGGAGGTAAGAGAAACATAAAAAGGTAAATATAAATGTAAATATAGAGGACTAAGCAAGGATAAACTGTTTACATTCTAATGGAGGGTGATGACCCACGTGTTCTCCCCCATGAGTCCCCCCCCCCCAACCCTTATCATCATCAGGGTCATAGAGGGAGTCTAATTAGACAAGGGCTAGGTGTGGTTCTATTATGCCTTGATGATCTTAGGAGAAGGTTGGAAAGAGGAATACTGTGGGGAAGAGGTAAAGAAAGATTAGAGAAAATTATCTTGGATAGTCAGAATGCAAAGTAGAAGCCTATACAAATAAAGAACTAACTATCCAAGTCTTTACAAACAAAGAGGAGAGACAGGGTGGAACACAGTTGACTCTTGAACCTCACTATCATTTGAACTGGTTGAAAGAGCAAAGAATGAACAAAAAAAGTTAGGAACAGAAATACATTTCACTGAACAGGGAGGAAAAGGGGAGGAAGGAGGGGAAAAAGAGACTTAGGAGGGTAGATTAAGAGAGAGGCTAGTCCTAAACAAAATGAACTCTAACTAAAGATGTACAAAAATATTTCTAGTTCTTTTTGAGATGGCAAAACTATGTTTCCTGTAGTTTTTAGCAGAGTTTTTTTTTCATACATAAGCAATCTGTGAATTCTTTCCATCAGCTCTTTGTTTTCTTTATTTAGAAGTTCTGGGTAGCTTTCTTATATGATGAATTATGATGTTCAAGGTTTCTTTGTGCTTGTTTTTAACTTGTCCTGTTCTGCTTTCTAGATAATTGACATAATGTGTTCTTTCAACAGTAGTGCTTTGGCTTCTCTTCTCACAGATTGTTCTTTTTATCTGTATATTTGTATTCCTAATCAAATGTTCTCTCCTTTGCTTCTGTGGAGAAACTGCCTACTTTGGAATAAAGTTTCTGTTCTGCCAATTATTTGCTGCTGTTCTGGCCATAAATTCTACTTTCATGATTCTTATTTCTCCTTTGAGTCATTTAGGAACATCCTGCCGTGGCTCTGTCCTCGCTTCAGAACCCATGGGGTCCCCTGCCCCTCATGTTTTGGCTCAATTTCCTTTCTGTTGCAATATTTATTCAGAGAGGTCTAAACTTGTTTAGATATTCTGGTGGTCACCTTCTCTTCTGTCTTATGATTTTTCCTGAGGATTTATCTACTTGTGTTCCATGATTTTAACTGATTTTTCTTCCTCTTGAGATCCCCCTATCGCTCACTTTCTGACTTCTTTCATTACCATATTTATGGTAGATGCCCCTAGGACTGGACCTCAAAGCTGTCTCAGCCTCCTCCCACAGTGGGAAGTTCACTTTTCCCATTCCCAGGTGACTTCTGAAGGGATGTTATTGGCCCCAAACTGATACCAGTTGCCTTTCTGGCACAGCTCCCATGACCCCATCCCTCTGTTCTGGTAACCTGCTCAGTGATCTCTGATTTATTTCCAGTTCTGTTACTAGTGCTGCTATAACATCACACAGCATTAAAGATCTGGGCGTGATTCTGCTTCCCTATGCCTCCACCTCCTCCATCAAAGGTGTTAGTGTGAGTTACTCTCTGTTACTTGTTCCAGAATGAAGGGTTGAGGGCAGAGGCAAGATGGGAAGATGGACTGGCAGAGTCTACAACTGCATCACAGAAATTGCTAAGAGTATCCCAAGTGTGTTAGGGATTTGAGGGAGGTATTTCAGAAAGAGAACATTAGACGTTCAAGTTTTAGCCTACTCTGGTATGAGGACTTGACGAGCCCCTTGGGGCGCTGCTTATCTAATTTTGGGGTTCCCCTCTCACCCAGCTCTCACCTGTGGCTATAAGAAGCTGTAGCATGGGCAGCAGCCACATCCTGGTCAAACCATCTTAGCAGAAGGGCTAAATCAGGATGAGGGTACCTGACAGGCCTCAAACCCATTTATGAGTTAGGGGGCTGTCTACTCCAGACATGTGAAGACCTCCCTCATCCCCGTGGAATGGGTAGATAAGAACAATGTGTTCTAATGGTCATGAAAGCAGCTAACAAAGGTGCTATGGAGTGCTTAGAACTTGGTCAGACATTAAAGACATCAAAGTTTTCCACTACATTTGGGGCCACCTCCAGTCATCCTGACTTCTGTCTTGCTGCTGGACTTGAATGACTCTGGAAGAGAGAGTGAAACTCACAGCTTTCTGCAAATCTGCCTCACTTAAGAACAGTTTAGTACAAGTCAAGTGGAGTCATTGGTCCTATTTGAAAAAAGAGAGGACAAAAACCTACAATCTAACGTTAATTCTTTAGGTTGTGTTGTCTGTGTTTCTTGACCTGTGGAGACAACTGGAATTCCTTTACCTCTTGTGTAAAATTTTTATTTTGGGATATTCTGGGAGCTCAGAAGGATCAGAGAAAATTTCTTGTCCTTAATCTTGTTGGTCATGTGGTGGTGGTTCAGTCTTGATTTTTTTCAATAAAGTAAGAGACCAGATCCTCAGCTTAAAAGGGAGTTGGGGTGAGAGAAAGGTGTGGGTGGACAAGAGAAAAGGAAGTTTGAACTAGCTTCTGTGGGGAATATAATAGGGAACCAACAAGGAAGGAAAAGGAAGGAAAGAGCTGCCTTGTTGAAGTTAGGGCCCAGATGAAGATAAATAGATTGAATTTGTCATGTGCCCAGATTCGATTCAAGGGACACTAAGGACTTCAGACTAGGGCATTATCTCCCCGGAATTTGTTCTTTGATTCAAGTGATAACCACACTTTAGACTAAAATGTTACCTCCCTAGCATTGACTGTCTTCTATCCAGGGCAGAAGTTTTAGGTCTTTAATTCTACTGAGAGTAAAGACTTTGGACTAGGGCACTATCAGAGTATTCTGTGTTTCCAGGTGTCATTTCAAGCTTTAAATCATGATTTTACGATCCCATGAGTCTCCTCTTCATCCAGTAGTCTTTCAGATTCCTGCCCCTGTGCCTTACTGTCTTCTGTTGGTTCCCTGTATCCATGGTGATATCAACTTTATTTCCTTGCCCTAACTCCCTCACTCATTTCATGTCATGCCCTTCCTCCAGTAATTCTTACATTATGCCTCCTCTATCTGTTTTCCAGGTCAGTTGTTTTTCCAATAAGATATTTCATATTTTCTTACATTTTTCATTCTTTTGATTTTGTTTTATTGCTTCTTAATGCCTCATTAGCGCTTACTTGCCGAACTCTAATTATTAAGGAATTCCTTTCTTTTCTTTTCTTTCTTTATCTTTTTGGAGGGGGAAAAGCAAGGCAATTAGGGTTAAGTGACTTACCCAAGGTCACACTGCAAGTAAGTGTTAAGTGTCTGAGAACTGATATGAACTCTGGTCCTCCTGACTCCAGGCCCAGTGCTCTATTCACTGCACCTCTTAGCTGCCCTAAGAATTAATTTTTTCAGTGAGCTTTTGTACCCTTTCCCATTTGGCCTATTCTGTTTTTCAAAGTGTTATTTTCATCAGTATTTTTTTGTGTCTCCTTTAGCAGCTGTTGACTCTTTATTCATCATTTCTTTCCATTGCTTTCATTCTTTTCTCATTTTTTTCCTCTACTTCTCTTATTTGATTTATTTAAGAGTCTGAGACTGAATCACATTTTTATTTGAGGCTTTGCATGTAGCTGGTTTGACTTTGCTATCTCCTTCTGAGTTTGTGTTTTGAGCTTCCCTGTCACCATAATAACTTAAAGTTCTTTTGTTGTTTGCTCATTTTTTTCCAGCCCATTTCTTGACTCTTCACTTTACATCAAAATTAGGGGTTTTGCTCCTGGGGCAGAGGGGCCATTGTCTCAAGGTTTATATTTTTCATACTACTAGTTTCAGAGCTAGTTCGAGGTATTTGTAAGTTTTCGGTTCTTCCAACGCAGAATAATCCAAGATGAGGTGTGGTCACTGCTCTCCTGGCCTGTGCTCTGGTCTATGAGTGACCACAAGCACTCTTTTGCACCCTGGAACTGTGACCAGGGCCTCTGCTCCTGCTAGTGCTCCTCCTTGCCCTGGGACTGTGAACTGGAAGTGCATGTAGGCAATGCAATAAAGTTATGTACCCATTACCAGCAAAGTGTCCCCTGTAACCTTTTGACCAGTGTTCTGACACCCTGTGGGCTGAGAGCTGCTACTGTTGATTCAGTCTCTATCCTCAACCCTGTGAGATAGACCTTTCCTGCTGATCTTCTAAGTTGTCCTGGGCTGAAAAATTATTTTAGTGCTACCCTCTCCAGAATTAATTTTGAGGCATTATTTTAAAGTTGTTTGGAGGGGAATGTGGAAGAACACAGGCAAATCTTTGCCTTTACTCCACCATCTTGGCTTTGCCCATGTCCCCACAGTTCTTCTGAATTTGTTATCAATGAATTAGTTATTCACTATTTCTTGTAGCTCATATATCATTTCAACTATTCAAATCAATGGGGAAATATTGAATGTTTGGATATCTAAGGGGAGAAAAGCTTTCCTTTGGTGTTACTATCGGGGAAAAAAAACAAGAGGCATCCAATATTCCCTCATCCTCACCCCAGCACCCCTAAAAAGCAGGAGGATTTTATTTTGGATTATATTTATATTTATGAAAAAGAAATAAGAGGCAGTTGACAGTGTCTACCTTCCTATATCAGACTTTGACTTCTTTTCCTAAACACATCATTGAGCACATGAAACTCAGCCCTCCCCAAATGAAGCCTTTGATCTATATCAAGTAGGATGCATTGGCAGCTCTGGTCATACTAACAACATTCTTATCAAATATATAGTACATTTGAAGAGGTAAATGACCAAAGGTAGCTCTAGTTGTAATTTTGAAATCTTCAGGCTGGTTTCTTTGGGAGTCATTAGTGTCTGTGCCTCCTAACCTTACAGGAGCAGCCTGGGTGGATCCTCTTTGTCTTTTAGACCCTTTACTTCTTGAGTATGATAGCTCTCTGTCCTTCTGGGAAGGAAGGAAAGAAGGGAGGAAGGGAGGAAGGAAGGAAGGAAGGAAGGAAAGTAAGAAAGGAAGGTCCTTAATCCATCCTTATTTTTAAATGTTAAGAGAACAGAAGGAAGACCCCAAAGAATCACAGTCAAAAATGACACCTTTGAAAATTACAACTTAAATTTGTTATATATTATATAATTTAAAAAGAAAAACAACATATATGTATATAAAACACATATGTGTATGCATTTATTTGTATCTATATACACATATATACATTTCAATATATCCATAATCTGCAGTTTGATGTAGATCTTTTTTCTTTTCTACTATATATGGAAATGTCCCATTTTATTTGGTGTTTAAGTTCAGCAAAAATAAATACACTGAAAAACGTGAGACAGGATTAAGTGTACAAGGAAGTGAAAAATGGGTATTCTTAAGTAGCTGTTGTAGGTGTGGAAACTAATAAATGATAGACCTTGTTCCTTAACAACAGAGTCAGTTATGATTAGGTTACTAAATATGGATTGCAGGCCAGTCCATAGTTTAATCAGAACTATAGAACATTAGAACAAGAAGGAACTATTGAGGTGATCTAGTTTGGTACCACTCTGGGGTTTTCCTTCTCATTTTGTAGAGGAAGAAAGTAGTGATATGTTCCCTCCTGTCCCCCCTTCACACTTTAAAACTCATGTTTTCATTCATCCTCTCCTCCTTTCTTCCAGTCTTAAAGGACAAGGTGGCCTCTTTCTTGCCCTCTGCATCTCTTTTAGCCATAGATAACCCTTCTACCTCTCCCTTTAGTGACAGGATCTTGGTTCCCCATGGCTACCTAGACTCACCAATGGCATGGCTCCCATTTTCAGTATTTCCCTCTCTTCTGGTTCCTCTCCCTTCTGCATATAAAAATGTTTGGTCTTTACCTATAACAAAACTAAAACAAAAACAAAACCCAAACAAACTCTGTCATGACTTCAATAGCTTGAGGTCATCTTTCCCATACCTTTCATTGCTAAACTTTTAGAAAAGTAGCCTTCATGTGCTACCTCACCTTTCTCTCCACCACTTACTCATGCCTCAGGCTCTCATGGTTTTGCTTTAGTTCTCTGAAAGTCACTAAAACAATTTTCTTGAATGCCACAAATGACCTCCTCACCTAATATGATGGCCTCTTCTCTCCAAAGCACTTGGCACTGGTGATCACCCTCTCGTTCTCATACCCTCACCTCCAGAAAACCATCTGTTTGAAGTGAGAAGGAACTCTAGAGATCGTCTGGTATAATTCTTTCATTTTACACACCAAGGACCAAGAGATAGAGATGATGAAGTGACTTGTCCAAGGTCACATGGCCAGTGTATGTGAAAGGCAAGGCTCAAATTGTGGTCTCTCTGATCCTGAGGGTCCCTCCACCCCTCTCTGTCAACTGTTGCATGCCTGAACTCTATCAATCATGACAAATATTTACTAAGCACTTCCTATGTGCCAAGCGCTGTGCTAGATACTGGTGACCCAAGGACAAAAAAGAAATACCATCAAGGAGCTTACCTCCTATTGATGCAGACCAGCGGTGTCAAATTCCAATAGAAACAGGGACTGTTAATTCATATATAAGCATCCCTGCAGGTCACATATTGACTCAATTTTAAAAGTTAATGGCATCTATGTTTTATTGGATTTTTATCTATTTTGTTAAACATTTCCCATTTACAACTTATTCAGCTTCTGGTTTCCTTCAGGGGTGTTGTGTGCCACACAAGTCATCTTTGATCCCTCTTGTGTGGACAGCATATTAGCATGGACAAAATATTTATGAAATACCTAAAACACAATTTTAAGGGAGGCCATTGCACCTAGTGTGATGAAGAGAAGTTTCATGTTGAATGTTGGATTTGATTCAAGTTTTGAAGGAACCCAGAGATTCCAGGATGGTGGAGGTAGGAAGCTACTGCTTTCCAGGAATGGAGAAGGGCTTGTACAAACTGGAGTCAGGTGACTGAATATCAGGAGTGAGACTCAGGAAAGTTGACCGGTTTAACTGGATCAAAGAGTGTGTGAAGGAGAATAATGTACAATAAGTCTGGGATGGTAAAGGGGAGCCAGGACTTGAACAGCTTTTAATTCCACTTAGAGGAGGTTATACTTGGTCCTAGGTGTAAAAGAGAACCAATGGAGATTATTGAGCAAGAAAGGGACATGGTTGGATCTGTGCTTTAAGAATGTAACTATCAGCCATATGGATGAGATGTGCAGGCAGCTCTATGACCAGAGTTAACACCTCAAAGACTCTAAGCCAGCAATGATTATGCACTGTGGGCTTATAATACTTCAGCCAGGACAGAGCTGTGCACCCTGAGTCCCCAGAGCAGGAGTCATCATTGAGTACTGAACCATGGGCTAACAGAGTCAGGGTCACTGTGTCACTGTGAGTCATGGGCTCACAGAGCCCTGTGTTTGCAATAGCATGTCACAAGGGAAAAGGCCCTGTATTTGGAGTGTGAGGATCTAGGCTCCAAGCGTGACCATCACTGATTAGCCGTGTTATCTCATGAAAAACTTCACCTCTCTGGGGATGAGTTCTCTCATGTGTAAAAGGAGAGGGTGCCAGATGATTCTAAGGTTCTCTTTTGCTCTAAAGTTATGATCCTATGATGGAAGCAAATCTTATAATAATCACCAGGATATGAGCGGGTTCCTGGGAATTTCCATAACTCAATAAATTCTGCCCTTTGATCTTGTCTTATTGTTGACTTATCATATCTCAAGCAAAATTTGATAGGAACTGAGTTTGTGTGATTCTCATCCCATCCTTCCCAGTACCTTTGCCTTGTTCAGGTCATCATTAAGTCTCATATGTCTTATTTCAGCTGCCTCCTATTTGTCTCTCTGTTTTAAGCCTCATTCTATTCCAGCCAAAACATGGGTCTGATCACATTACTCTCCTGCTCTATAAACTGCAGTATTTCCCTATTATCTCTAGATCAGGAGTGGGGAAGCTGTGACCTCAAGGCCACATGTGGTCCTCTAGGTCCTCAAGTGTAGCCTTTTTATTCAATCCAAACTTCATAGGTCATAAAAGGATTTGTTCTGTGAAACTTGAACTTAGTCAAAAAGCTGTACTTGAAGACCTAGAAGGCCACATGTGGCCAGGAAGCTGGAGGTTCCCCACCCCTGCCTAGAGTAAAATGCAAATTCTTCTGTTTAGCATTGAAAGGCCTTCACACACAGGTTGCAACCTAAAGTGTATTTACAGACTTATGGGATATTTTAGTCCCCTTCATGCTTTCCTCTGTGCACCCAGGCTGACCTTCTTAGCTGTTCCTCACACCTGATGTTTTAGCACCCACTTTTCTTCCTTTGCTTAAGGCGGCTATCCTCCAAGCTCAGAAAGCACTCTCATCACTTAAGCTTCTTAGAATTTCTAGTTTCCTTCAAAGCCCAGTCTGAGAGCCACCTCCTGCTCATGGCCTTTCCTGCTGCCCCCAGATGCTGGGGTCTCTCCCCTCAAATTAGGTTGTATTGATTCTATAACTACTTCAGTGTCTACATGTTGTCTTTAACTCTAAGCTCCAGGAGGCCAAAGACTCATGTTCGCTTTTTGATTACGGCCCAGGGCCTGGCCTATCCCGGGTATTTAGTAAATGTTTGTTGATGGATTGAGTTTGAGTCTCTTTCAAGGCACTTAATGAGCTTTGGGACTGAATTCTGTGGCCTTTGGCCTTTCTGAGCCTCATTCTCTTCCTTTGTTAAGACTGACTGGGTGGTTCAGTGGGGAACATTGTAGCTGGGCTCAAGGAGATCTAAGTTCAAGCCTGACCTGGGGAATGAGTAGCTGGGTGATGCTGGGAAGTCCCTTCCCTTCCCCCAGATTCAGCTTCCTCTTTTATAATATGAGCATAATGATGGTAGCTCCTTCCCACAGTAGTTTTTAGGGTAAAATGAGATAATAATTTTGTAAAGTGCTCTCAAAATACTACCATGATGATGGTGATAATGGTAACTGCTATTTTCAAGGGGCTTGGTAGGCTGTAAAGCATTAGAATATTCCTATATAAAGCTACTGAGTCGTCTTGTGAACTAGGGGTTCATAAGGACTCTGGCTGACTTCTGGTGATCCATGGCTCCATATTGACAAGCCCTGGACCTCCTCTGCCTCCCTTCCCTTCCTCCCTCCTTCCTCCCTCATCGCAAAGATCACCCTCTTTGGAAGGTCCTCACCCATCCCCATTCCTGGAAGAGACTAGGTGGAAACGAGCACTGTAACAATCCCAGAGCTATGTACTATGAATCCATCCATCATGTGCTGCCAACAAGCTATGGATGAATGACAAGCCCATAGAACCTGCTCTGCCATTTAAACTTTGTGCTACTTCGGGTAAATCACTTACTCCCTCTAGACCTCAGTCTCCTTGCCCATAAGAAAGTTTGATCCGAATGTCCTCTAAGGTCTTGTCCTGTTCTTAAGTGATGATGCCATAATTTAATTTACCACATGGCTGTGCAGCAGACTGTGTGCTCTCTAGAAATTGAGCTGAGCCATGAACTTAATTCCCTTCCTCTTGCAAGAGACTGAGGAGCACAAATGAGGGAAGAGGGAGGAGAGAGCAGGGAGAATGAGCCACTTACATGTTGGTGGAATAAGTTTGTATATTTCTGATCATACTTTCTGAAGTCAATATCCCTTTGTCAATGCTCATACAATTCTCAAGGGTAAAACAGTATTGGGTAGCAGGGAAGCCCTCCCTATGCTTGAGGGACCACTAGCAGCAGAGACTGGAACCATTTACAGAGAGTCTACATACTTCTTTCCCAATCTCCTTAAAGGTACTGTAGAACTCGAGGGGAGGAATGGTTTGTAAAATGAGTGGGGAGGGTTTAATGGTCTTTAAAGTTTCTCCTAGCTCTAAATTTACACTCCTATCTATACTCTTCCTAGGTGTGCATGGGCTACATGCTACATGGACATGCAGGAAGGGTTACACCTCTATGAAAGATCTTTGGAAAGGCATGGACTAATTAAGTACAAACAGATTAAATTAAAATGAACTACAAAGGACCTATGAAGGAAGATGCTATCTACATCCGGAGAAAGAACTGATCAAGAGAAGTATGCATAGAATGATTTTACATATACACATACATATTTGTGCCTAATAGTAGTCCCCTGGGGGGGGAAGGAAGAAAAAAAGGGAAAAAAATCTTACATGATAACTTTATTATAGACTTTAAAAGAATAGCAACTTGTACATCACAGATTTGCAGTTTCATGTGCAATCATTTTTTATTATACTATGTTGTGGAAATGCTTATTTTATTCCATAAATTAATAATTAAGTAAATAAAAATGGCATGGACAGAAATGAGAAGAAGGGAGAGAGGGAGGGATTGTGATTGGCAGAGGTATCTTGGGGCAATAGAAGAAGTAATAGATTTCAAGTCAGAAGACTAGTTTGAATCCTGGCTCTAGCCTTTTACTCCCTCTATGATGTGACCTTAGGCAAATGACATGACCTCTTCAGGACTCACTTTCCTTCTCTGTGAAGTAAGAGGCTTGCATTAGATGACCTTGAAAGTTCCTTATGGCTCTAAAGGCTCTATGTCAGTGGAGAAAGTATCCCTGTACAGATAAAAGCACAGCTACACAAGAGGTGATGTATCTGTCCAACAGACAAGAGTTAACACTGAAGATTATGATAATTTTTTTTATTATATCATATCACTGACTAGAACGCCAGACATAGTGGATAGAAGTATAAAAATAACCAATTCTTACAAATCACACTTTTCTGCTACAGTACTGAATTATTAGTGGAGATTGCAATTATGATACATTAAATAACAAATATCCTCAGGGAAGGTTTTTAAAATGACAAACCAGGTGCTCCAAGTTCATTGGTCTGCAAAGGGGAGACAGGATCATGGGGATCAACTCCCTGAAGCACAGCTTCTAATTGTTTGCTTTAATTAACTGGAAAAGTAACAAAACAAAAAACCTAGAGACTATCACATCATGTTCCTATTAAATGTACAACCATGGAGGAGAGATCAGAGGTGTAGATGGAGGGCAGGGTACAGACACGAATGACAGGTGTGCATGGAGGGGAGGGCACAAGAATCTAAAGCTGTTTTTGAAGTCAGAGTCCCACAACCGTCTCTTCCCATCCAAGTCATTGCTTGACTCCCAGCTGTGCTCTTGATTGAGACACTTATCCCTGGAAAGGTGAATTGTGACCCATTGAAAGAAAAGCTTGTCTTACTTAAACAAATTAATCAATATCTATGACTTTTATGGGTTATTTTATCCTATATCTTTGGGGGATCAGAGAGCAAAAATAAATGCACACAGCTGCATATTGTATCAGGACACACAAAACCCAGAGTATGGAATATGTATCTTTATTTCCTTTTTTCTTTTTCTCTCTTTCTCCACATATATGAGTATTTCACACACATATGTGTGTGTGTGTATATATATATATATATGTATTTATGTATTATACACACACACATATCTCATCACTGTCTCCCCCTGAAGGAATGGTTTATTAAGATGGAAGAAGAAAGGAAATATCCTTTTCCTCCCCCAAACCACTGTAGTATGGGAAGGGAAGGGAGATGTCTTTTATAGGGCAAATAAAAGAAGCATTTGGCATTGAAATTCACTTTCATAAGAGCTCAAATCTCAAAATCAACACACATACACATACATACATACACCCATCATACAAGAAAGGATTTTGTTGTGAACAGTTGACGTAGAAAGCTAAATAAGAGACCAATGGTTGAATCAGGTGGTCCTCGGATGTCCAAAATTCTGCATATTTGGGAAGCACTAAGACATATTGAGAGGAGAGCTCAGAGAACATACCCACTGCCTTCCTGGAAATCTGAAGTGTACTCATCTGACCCCAGTGGTGCCAAGCTCGAAAGTATCAGCTCAACGAAGAGGAAGTATTGCTTGAATAATTGGAATTCCACTTCCATTTTACAGTCTGAGCACTTCGTTGAGCTGTCCTCACCAAAATTTTAGGTGTCATTTTAATAATGAGCCAGTGGGTGGTCTTGTTGCTGAATGACCATGTTGGGCCAAGATGAGCCGAGAGCACCTGAACTTTGTAGTGTTGACTTCTCCTGGTTTCTCAGAGGCCATGTGTATATCTTACCAGTGGGCACAGTCACACAAGGGGAATACCAAAGCTGTATATAGTAGGTTATGATTACAGATAATAAGGCTGATTTTTATTCTTAATATGACCAAAGTTCTATGCCCAAATGAATTGTATCCTCTTCAAAGTAGTCACCCTGAGAGTGTACGTTTATTCTAATGCTATTACCATTGTTCAAACTCATATTGAACATATTTGGGGACCATTTTCAGCATCAGCTCATAAGATGTCCCAGAAGACCAGTTTTATTATTTCATAGTCACACTATCCTTCTTCACTGATGTTGGTACTACACAGCTTGATCACCCATCTTACTCCCAAACTATAATTCACAAGAATTTAGTTGTTTCCAAAAGTTAAACCCACCCTTGAAGGATGAATATTTGCCACCACTGGAACCATTCAAAAGAATGTGCTGTTAAGCTCTCAAGCAATTCAGAAAGGGGTTCCTGGCAATAATTCTGGAATAATTTATACTGTCCCAAGGTGACTACTTTGAAGGGGACCCCACTCATTTGATGGTAGAAGTTTGTGGGGGTTTTTTAATAGCATAATACTGACAAATAAAGCTATGTGTCAATATGTTCACTGTGTAGGCATGACTTAGGTTCCTGTTTTCATAACAGCCTTAAATGACAAAAAAAACAAGAAGAAAACCCCCTCGAATTTTAAAATACCTTATGGAATGCGACTATTTCTTAATTTTTTTTATTCCTAAAAACAATCAGTCTGTCATTGCTGGATAGAAGGCCAATAACACCTTGTGGTTATTAAAAGCATTTCAAGATTGCTCGTATTAATTTCTTGGTAACAACTTCCTTTTACTTGAATGCTATAATTGCCATCTTTGAAAACGAAACCAAGAAGATAGGCATTCTGCCCAGAAACGTATTCAGCTGCCTTCACCTCAGCTCTTCTGCGTAAACAGTGAATAGGACCCATGAAAATCAGACGGCATGAAGGATGCCATTCCCAGGAAGGCCCAGAGAGAAGGGAGGTCTCTTGGCTAGATAAATGCTTTGCTGGTCTGTTGGTCATTTTCACCCTAAAGACTTGAATCCAGGTCTTGCCTCATAGATGCATCATGGGCACGGATTATGATCTCCCTTTTTATTTTCCCCTTACATGACTTTCTCTTCTCATTCTCTTCTCCCTCCTCCTAACATGAGTCATAAACTCAGGATTAGGTAGTGACATTGAGGGCAGTCCTGGCAATGGAGGTAATTGCACGCATTCTATGAGCAAACGACTGTTCTTCCCAATATAGCCTCACCCTTGTTTAGAAAATCACATGCAAGAATGTAACCTATTATTACTCAACCTTGCATGACCTGGGTCAGTAAAAAGCAGGAGTGCCAGACTGCCCCCATTTTTCACCCCTAGTGTTTTGTACACTGTAGGCATATAATCAATATTTGAGTTGCTAAACCTCCATGACTACAGAGCTTAGCAAATGTTCTTTACTCCCTCCTCACTGAGTGCCCTTGGGTAAGTCACTTAATCTCTTTTGGACCCAGTTTCCATCTCTGTAGAATGAAGGTGGTTTAAATAACCTCCTCTAAGGACTCTTTTGGTTCTAAAGCTACATTCCTCTGCTCAGACTGGAGCACTGAGCCCCACTGTTCAGAATCACACTTCTCTCCATGCAGTTCATACTTGGAGTAAATTTCCTTAGATCCACTTGCCTCCTTAGATGGCTTGAAGATGTGTGGACATACAATGCTAAGCACACATTCTGGAACCCCTCATTTTCACATGAAACATTTTCCTCTATAAAGTCCTTCCAATGAAGAAAATATCCTTGAAGTTACATGGTTCTCTATTTTAGCCTTAAGCTCAGATAGATTCCCAGACCCTTCTCAGGAATGATTCTGAGATGAGACAAGGTCATCATTTGGTAGAATACCTAGCCGCTGCCCTGCCCCAGGAGGCAATGGTTTGTTCCTTTGTTGGAGGCCATTAGGATCACCAGATTGCCCAGAAGCAGCAGGCTGTTCTCATAATTGTGTAGGCCCTAGTGAAGTTCCATTCCCCCCCCCCAATTCTGTGCCATCTAACTGATTTCTCTTCCTCATTTCCAGCACAGAGATAATAGGCCTTGGGCTGGAATACAACAACACAAACAATGGGTAGTAAGAACTCTAAACCGATCAGCAGAATGGGAGATGGCAAGACAAGAAACATTCCTAGATTCTGACAAAGTCATGGAAGATCTCACTCATGATTCAGAAGGAAGTTTTTAATGCCTTTAAAAAAAAATCATAGCATCTATCAATGATACCTGAATCCTGCTTGCACCCTGTGAGGTAAGGGCCAATTCGTTTCAATTACTAAGGTGCATTGCACCCAACTAGCATTCTCTGCAATAGCAGAGCTGTAAGTATGAGAGAAGGAAGCTCTGGGGACCAATGGGAAAACACATTCATTCATCCAAACAGTGCTATCAGAATAATGTCATGCTCTAATGAAGGTGTTTTAAGTGGCTTGTCCTATCGTATTGCATTTTGAAGAACTGTGATAATATGGAAATAACCATTCCTCCAACGAGCAGGAACTTACTGGAGGAACTGTTCCCAAAGTATTTAAGCCATTTCCAGAAAACTATGCTGCCAGTAAGACTCAACCTTCTGTGCTGGTAACAGTTTTCCAATCTCTTCTTTCTTGACCTTATCTGGACACCAGGATGTTATTTGGGATGTAGACTCAACATAGTTTCACAGGTATTAGTTCCAGACACTGAGTGCTGCTCAGGTGACCAATGCAAGCCCTAAATAATGGGCATGATAAATAGGTACATAGGACATTCTTTTCTAAAAGGCAGACACCGAAGTCTTCATTTGTTTAGAAATCCTTGGTTGTCTGATAACATCCTGAAATATCACCAAGTTTCAGGGGAACTACATAGTAGTACAAGCAACAACAGACTGATGGACAAGAGAAAACAATTTACATGTTACTTCTTCAATGAAGAAAGAGCTTTCAGCGATCACCTCTCTAACACTGAGCTCTATGGACAAGTTTACTGATGCAGTCAGCACAGACATGTAAAGAGAACTTACATATGGCACCATCAGGCTTATCTATTCTTTTATGAAGAACTGGTATGGCTTCCTATGGCATGGTCATTTCAGTGAAATCTAGCTTGCTTATTCAGCCAATTTCTCCAGCAACTGTCAATATCCAATTACAGAAAACAGTTGTTTCCCCAAAGCAAGGAAATACCTAGTCCAAACCCAAATGTTACACACACACACACCCCTTCCACCCCCACCTTTATAATTCCTCACAATCCATAAACAAGAGTTTGTCTCAGCAGAGATGATATTTGTCAAGAACATGAGCCCAGGGCAAAGCCAATGAACATAAAATAGATGATTTTGCACCACTCCATTTTCACAGACTGGGAACAGGCAGGAGATGGTTACCACAGGATTCTAGGTCTGTATGCTCCTCCTTTTGGGAGCCATGTTGTTGTCAACCCCAAATTATATCCACTGGCCCCAATTGTAAATGAAGAAAGCAGATGAATTGATACTTTGACTTCAAAGATGGTTCCATAAGCCACTATCACCAAAACAATCTCTATAAGATATTGCTTTGATCCCAGTTTGTTGGAAGGAATTCTTAAATTCAATAAAGAGGGAATCATTTTTTGAAAAGGGATATTACTGTGATTAAAAAAAACATACTGGGGAAAGAGCTCGTCTGTGTCATCTAACAGTTTGTGGCATTTTACCACCTTACTTCCAGTTACCTTCTGTGATACGGTAATTTCTGGGCTCGCAGCTGATTTTCTGTTTGGCTGGAAACTACAGAAGACCTAGAAGCATATTAGAAGACTATACATTACACCAAAATTTCTCTAGTGCCTTAGGGCATTCATGGAATGTGATCAGAACACTCATTGTTCAGCACACAGACACTGAGGAAGACTATAATTATGGAGATAAATAGATTCAAAACAGTCAATACTACCAGGTGACCATCCAATGACAGTATCCAATGGAGCTGTCCAAAATAGCCAGGGTTCTTTCTGGAGCAGTGTTGAGTTGAGCTTGGTAAAGTGTATTTAAAAAACAAACAAACAAACAAACAAACCCAAATCACTAAAGCTTAAACTGAGCCACAACTGGGTCTCTGAAATGGCACTGAACATTTACACTCATCCCTAGTGGTAGCATCCATGACATGTCACTCAAAAGTAAATATATTCTTACTGACCCATTATAATGTTTCACAGTAAGAAATGTGAACACTGAAGAGTAAAGAATGAGCAGCCTGTAACAGCAATTCCTCTCAGTCTTTGCCATCTTTAAATCTTCTGTTTCATCCCTTGTCTGTCATGTAACCTTCAGCTTTGAATGGTCTGAGAAGCAGCAAGTGTTCTGGGGTGTCTTCCTAGTTCCATTCCTTGAGTAGATATAATTCATGTGTAAATAACACAGAATGACAGTGGCTACACACCGTCCCATGGTGTTAAAAGTAGTCTCTTCTCCTGCTCTCATCACTGATGAAAGAAGGGTTATACTGTCCCGGAAAGATGCAAGAATGCCGAGATCCTGGCAAGCCAGTATAGGTAGGGTAGAGGCCGTTTCGTTCAAGTTCTGGGTTCCTGACATTTGTGGGCTAGGTCACAAAAAGAGAGAGCGAGAGCAAGAGAGAGGGAGATTGGAAGGGAAAAAGAGAGAAAGAGAGTAATCAATTTCTTATTCTTGAATTTAAATTAAATAATCACATTATTCCAAACACTTAATTTTACACTTTGTGAAATTCAGTGGAGAGACAAGGTAGCAACGTGCAAGGCAGGGGGCTAGAAGTGAGGATTCTTCCAGATCTTCTACTACTGTCTCCCCAAAGACAACATCTCTGACAAGATGTCTACTCTCTCCACATCTCAGCTCTTCCATTTTTAAAATGGAGCTATGCCTTACATTGACTGAGCACATTACAAGTTAAAAAGTGCTTTCATATATACATACATACGCATGTCTTTATCTCTAATGACCCTCATGATAATCCTGTGATTTAGTTAGTGCAGATAGCATTCTAGCCAGTTTAGTGATGGGGAAACTGAGGCTCACAGGTTTAAGAGGCTTGCCCAAGGTCCCATGGCTAGTTAGAGGTAGAGGTGGGACTCAAGTCCAGGTCTTCTGACTCCAAATCCAGAGCTTTCCCACTATACCGCACTGTTCTCCTGGTACACCATGCAGCTCTCCTGATAATATTGAGGCGACAATAACATTAGCATCCTTAAACACAACTAATGTTGGCAAAGTACTTTTAGGAAAAGCACTGGTGTAGACAGAAGGTGTGACAATGGCACCACATTTGGGTGAGGGACTGGACCCATGATTTCGTAGGTATAAAGAACTCCCAGGTGAGGAAACTCTTTCTACCAATATATAAGACAGCCCTTTCTCCACAACTTGAAGTCTTAGAGAGTTGCCTGGGGCACCAAGACATAAGGTGACATGCCCAGGGTCACACAGACAGGGTGTGTTAGAAGTGAGATTTGAACTCACATCTTCCTGGCTGGCTCTCTATCCACTCTATCATGGTGCCTTTCTTCATATAGAAATACCTTAAATTCACAGAGCTCTTCTCTGTTGAGAAAGTATAACACTAACAAAGTTACGCACTTTTTGGCCTTTAGGATTTAGATATTTTTTTTCCATTCTCCAGAAGAGGAAATTGAGACCCAAATGAATGAAGTGTTCCCAATTGCTAAGTGGTAGACACAGGACCAAAAGCCAAGAAAGAGACTGGTGCTTCTTTTTTAATGTGCCAGTGATTTCCAGGCTTTCTCTGACCCTCCTATTTGAGTGAGGTCAAAGATCATGCAAACTTCATGTTCTTATCACCTCTGCTCCCTCTCCCTCCCCCCCCCACTGCAAATCATCTCCCCAGAATGGGTCAGGAAGCTGGTTCCCTATTTGAGACAACAATAAGGAAGATTCCATGTAAATGACTAATTCATGCTAGAAGTCAAAAGTGTAGTCATCATCCAAGATTAACATGAGTAATACCATAAGCAATTGCATAACCCATATGACTGCCCCACACACTGACGACCCATGCCATTCCAGGAGAACTAGCACCATTAAAATGTGAGTCATCTTGGCTTTCAAAGCACTGCAAGTGGTGGAGGGGGGAGGGGGGACCGGATGTCACTGCCACATTCCATAGTACATAGATATTTGCATGTTATCTCCCTCATCAGCCTGTGAGCTCTTTAAGGGCAGAGATTTTTCCCTTTCTTTCTAGCCCCAGCACTTAGCACAGTGCCTGGAACAGAGGAGGTGCTCAGCAAGTGTTTTTAATGGACTGATATTAACTGAGCTCCATTCCAATGACTCAAACTTCTGTCATTGCTAAGATGAGGGTGCA
The DNA here is from genome assembly GCA_028646575.1 of Pseudocheirus occidentalis. Lineage (NCBI taxonomy): Eukaryota > Metazoa > Chordata > Mammalia > Diprotodontia > Pseudocheiridae > Pseudocheirus > Pseudocheirus occidentalis. The sequence goes on from CM053596.1 coordinate 255,898,136, forward strand.
TTTACATTTCTGACTGTTAATGCTTACAATCTGTTTATAGTAACTCTAAATCTAATTCCATGGTAACATGCAGATGAATTAGTTTTAACTTTGTCTGACAGTGATAATCAAGTTATTTGAACATTACTGAACTAAGTCACAGTTAAAGAGTCACTAGGAGAGAGGGAGAGAGAGAGGAAAAGAGATGGAGAGAGAGGAAGGAGAAAGGGAGGGATGGAGAGAGAAAGAGAAAGAGAGAGAGAAAGAGAGAAAGAGAGAGAGAAAGGAAGAGAGAGAAACAGAGAAAGGAGATGGGGGAAGGAGAAAGGGAGGGAGAGAGAAACAGAGAGGGGGGAGGTGCACACAGACATATAAGTCAAACCAAAATAAGGCTGTTTTCTTCCATGAAGTAATTTTTGTAAACATAATGCTTTGCAAAAAAAAGTACTATAAAAATGCTAGTTATTATTAGTAGTAGGAAAAGGGGAAGGAGGAGAACCTTTGACAGCACATACTTGACAGTTTTCACACCATCTTGTCCAGAGATAGAGGGATGGACATGTCACCCTACTCAAGAATTTTCCCTTCATATTGAACGGTACAGTGAATAGAAGACCGAATTTGGAGGTCAGAGATGTGAATCCTAGCTCTTAGTATCAGTGTAGCTTTTGCCTCAGTTTCCTCAATTGTCAAAAGAAAGGGGCTGGATAACAGTATCTCTTTTGGCCCCCCTTTTCTCCACCCATGTGACCACCACTGTAGTTTAGGCCCTCTTCACTCCTCAACCTGAACTACTACAATGGCCTCCCAATCAATTTTCCTGCCTCAAGCCTCTCCTTATTCCCAATGACCCTTCACACAGATGTAAAATGATTTTCCTGATGTGCAGGTCTTATCATGTCACTTTCCTATTCAATAAAAAACTCATATGGCTATTGATTGACTATAAAATCAAATGCAAATTCTGGGATTTAAAGCCCTTTGTGACTTGGTCCCAACCTGCCATTCCAACTTTATGATATAATATTTTCCTTCCTGTACTTCCCTTCCAGTCAAATGGGCCTTCTTACCATTTAGCACTCACACATGACCCCTCTCAGTCTCAATGCTTTTGCAGTGGCTCTGTCCATAACTGAAATACATTCTCTGCTCACCGTCAACTCTTAGAAACGCTTCATGACAATGTTCAAATGCCACCTTCTATACGAATCTTCTCCCTGCATCACTTCCCCAGGAATAAGTGACCCCCTCCCCGTGCCTCTAAAATTAAGTGCTCTTCTCTCTCTCTCTCTCTCTCTCTCTCTCTCTCTCTCTCTCTCTCCCTCTCTCCCTCCCTCCCTTCCTCCCTCCCTTTCTCTCTCTCACTCTCTGTTTCTCTCCCTCCCTCCATCTCTCTCTTTTTCTGTTTCTCCCTCTCTTTCTGTTTCTCTCTTTCCCTATCTCTCTCTCCCTCCCTTCCTCCCTCCCTTTCTCTCTTTCTGTTTCTCTCTCTTTCTCTCTCTCCCTCCCTCCCTTCCTCCCTTTCTC
>CM053596.1:255900141-255922232 GCA_028646575.1 Pseudocheirus occidentalis
GGAACAGATTGTGGGAGGGGCCTTACAGTGGGATCAATGTTCTGGGCTTGGGGGTAGGGGCAAAAAGGGGATAAAATCTGTAACTCAAAACCTTGTGGAAATGAATGATGTAACCAAGAAAATAAATTAAAATTAAAAAAAATGTTTACTGCTGTTCTTTCTTTTTTTCTATATCACTGGCACTTCCCAATGATTTTCTCTTTCCCCCCATAGAACCCTGTCTGGTAACAAATGAGTACAACCAAACAAAACTAATCAGCTTATTGACCATGCCTGAGAATGTATTCTCCATTTAACTCCTGCATTCAGCATCTCTCTGCCAGGAGTCAGAAGGCGTGGGTCACCATCATTCTTCTGAAGTAATGGGGCAGGGCAATGGCCAGAGTTCCAAAGTCTTTCAACATTGTTTTTTTTTTTTTACATTATTGTGGTGATTGTATAAGCCATTCCCCTGATTGCAAACATTTCACTCTGCAGCAGACCCTAGAAGTCTTCCCATTCTCAATGACTTTTAAAAACTGCTCACAAATAAATATAAGGTTTTCACACGATACATGAGGCTACTTTAAATCTAAGCTAATTACCCTTAAAATCAGTGGTTCTCAGCCTTCCTAATGCCGCGACCCTTTAATACAGCTCCTCCTGTTGTGGTGACCCTCAACCATAACATGATTTTCGTTGCTACTTCATAACTGTCATTTTGCTACTGTTGTGAATTGTAATGTAAATATCTGATATGAGGATGTATTTTCATTGTTACAAATTGAACATAACCCCCAGCTTGAGAACCACTGCTTAAAATGATGATGTTTTAAAGGTCTCTTTGCCCCACTGACATTTTATTTTTCTTTTGTCAGCTGGTAGTTTATGTAAAAAGAAAAGTCCGGAATGTGACAAGGAGACCTCCATCTGCACCGATTTGGAAGGTGTTGCCCTATGCCAATGCAAGGCTGGGTACTTCCACTTTAACAAGATGGATCATTCCTGCCGAGGTACAGTTCTTGACCCAAGCAGATTGGGTGAGAGGGAGTTCTGGGTAATGTTTCCATTATAGTTAAAACACTTTCTTTTGGAAGCTCACTGCATATCCCTGCCTTAGGGATAACTATTAAGAACTCGGGGTTATCAGTCCTGCTGTTTGTGCTGATGTCAAAGTGATATATATATATATATATATATATATATATATATATATATATGGTCTTGTTGCAATAATGATATTACGTTTCACCAGTGTCCACTGTGTCTGCTGACCAAGGGAAGGGGAAAAACAGGAGATGGTAAGGAATATCTCTGGCTAAAAAAGTGGATCACTTGTTTTGAAGGTTGGACAAAATCAGGGCTAGACTTTGTTTAAAATGGAGGAAGCAAAACAAATGTCATTGTTTCAATTCACAAAGCCATCAGGCCATTTATTTTATTCATGTCCTTTACCCGATTGTAAAATATGAGTTTTGGTCTATTCTGTTAAGTAAGTGAATGAATGATTTTTTTAAATTAAGTACTTACTGTGTACTTTGCTCTAAATAAGTAGATTTTATATAAGGATTTCTTGAAGGGTAGATCAGCAAAAATTTAACTCAACCAAGACTGAGAAAAACATTGATTTGAAATGAACATTGGTCTCTGAGAGAAGGATAGCTCTTTAATGATGATGATGATGATGATGATGATGATGATGATGATGATGATGATAATAATAATACTGGGAGTCACTGCAGTGTAGACAATAATGAGAGAAGTGGCCTTGGTGTCATGAAGAACTGCATTTAGTACCTCTGACAGTTGCTTGCTGTGTGACCCTGAGCAAGGCATTTAACAACTCAGTACTCCCAGGCAGCATGAATTGCAGCATCATTGCTTATCCGCATTGGTACAGGGAGTTTCATCACAAGGAATTCCCTTCACCAATGAAATCACAGGTTAGGACAAAAAATAGATTTTTTTTAAAATAAAAAGATCACTTTCATACATTGCATTAAGATTGTCAAATCTTTCCCTTACATTGTCTTCTTATTCTTTTCAACAATTCTGTAAAGTCTTAGCAGCCACATTTTATAGACTAGGAAATTTAGATTGAGAGTAAGTGATTTGCCAAAGGTCATACACAAAGTCTGTATCAAAAGGGGGATTTGAACCCACATTCTCCTACATCAAAGCTCAGCATGCTTTTCACTCTGCTGTTTCTTCACTATTCATGTGGCCCCTACCTGTCTGCCTTACTCCATTATCAAACTGTTCGTTGTCCAGTGGACATTTCCGTGATGATCGTAGAATTGTGACTTCAGAGGCTGTCCGGTCCAGCTCCTCTGGTTAAAAAAGCAGAACAAAACAAACAAAAAAGACAGAATAAGTAGCGAAGTTGGCATTTGAACCCAGTTACTCAGACTTCAAAAACCAGCAGACCTTCTACCACATCACACTGCTTGTTCTATAAGGGCCATCTCCAATCGTCCCGATCTGTATCTAGTCACCAGACCCAGATGGCTCCAGAGGAGAGAGTGAGGCAGGTGACTTTGCCCAGCCCTGCCTCACTTAAATCCAATTCATTTGTATGTCATGGCAACACCTTCCTTATGTCATGGTCCTAAGGACGAACAGCAAGAGCAACTGCCTTTCCTATGGGATATCATGCCAAGATAAACATAGGTCCAGAAGACCTGAAGAACTTTAAGACAAAGAGAAAAGATTGGCCAGAGCGAGAGAAAGTGGTTGCCTTCATATGAGTTACCATGTCAGTAACATTTTTGACCAGTATTGAGGAGTAAGGAGGAAAAATTAGTGGGTTGAGTAGGCCTAGGAAAAACTTCCTGACAGCTGGAGTTAAGCACTGGTGGGTTGAAGGGATGGGAGAAATGCCCTTCCCTCTCGTTTTTGCAGAGGGCAGCTAGGCAGGAAAACTCGCCTTTCTGAGTTCAAATCTGGCTTCAGACACTTATTAGTGGTATAACCTGGGGCGAGTCACTTCACCCTGTTTGCTCTGGTGTTCTCATCTGTAAAATGAGCTAGAGAAAGATATGGCAAACCAAAAAAAAAACCCCAAATAGGGTCCCGAAGAGTCAGACTTAACAACAACTCTTCTTGCAGAAGTATGATGGATACTATGGATGAGGAACATGCAAATATAGTCATGCCTGGTCCACTTTAGTTTCCTGACCTTTCCTTTCTCTTTTAAAATTCTGGGGAGCGTAGGAGTGGAAGATTATATTTGTTTTTATTTTTATTTGGGGGGGATTTATTGGAGTTAAGTGACTTGCCCAATGTCACACGGCTATTACTCAGGTCCTCCTGACTCCAGGGCTGGCGCTCTATTTCCTGCACCACCAAATTGCCCCAGATTATATTTGGACATGAACCGGAGAGAATCAACTGAAAAATTAGTGAAACTCTGAGCAACTTTAGCCCTGATTAATTGTACCAATTCTTCAGTGAAATCATGAGTTCAGCTCCTGACATTCCTTTCTTTGCAATTGCCAAGGACTTGTAAAAACTTCAAAAGTAGCATGAATGGCAACCCATTGTGCTTAGTTAAAAAAAAAAAGCTCATGATGGTTTAGGACAGTTTTCTCTGCACAAGTAAACATTCTTGTGTTGACATATAAAATCCAAATAGAAAAAAGATAGTGTTAAAAGGTGTTATCAGACATTTACCTGTAAAAGTGTAGCATTCCCTTTCAGAGGAGTTATTGGACTTCGAGCATTTAAATATACTCCAGAGCCACCTTCAGATTACTTTAGCTCTTCAGGAAAAAGCAGCTATCTATGTGGTCCTTCTTATGTTTTTATGTAGAGCCTTCTTTAAGTGCTAGAAATCATCTTTGCCTTCCAGGGCTGGAATAGTAAGGAATATATTTTGGTTAGGGTGCGATTGAAAGATAGAGGAGCAGACCAGCTGGATCCAGAGATGGATGAGGAGTCAGGAAGACCTGAGTCTGAATTCAACCTCCAAAGATGATTTGGGGTGTGACCCTGGGCAAAGTCACCTGACCTTTCCCAGCTCTGCTTTCCTCATCTGGGGTTAGTAATAGTTTTTACCTCCTTTTTAGCAGACCCTAAATCCTGCTGTAATAGATTCTAGTGATTATTATTGTGTGAGATCATGTGAGCTGGTTGATGATGGCTTCCAGCGTCAGCCCAGACACTGCTTTGGAGGAACCTGTGGAGTGTGGGCATTATATTTTCCACCAGACCCCCTGTTACATAAAAGGACCTCAACAAATTGTGGGAGGGACGAGGAGGGGAGAGAGAAGCCGTTCTGCTGATGACAGGTAGGCAATCCTTCCTTTTCCTAGTTCATCTAGCTTAATTAAAAAGCATTTCCTATGCCATCCAGAAAGGTTAGTTTGTCCCAAGAAGTCTGTGTTGTGCCCTATTTCAGAGGGTAAGCTGACTTCTCCTGCTCAAAGCTTTCCAGGCAGCCAGAGGAAATGAGAGGAAGGACTGATCTCCCACCCCTCGGGGAAGGCAGGAGCAGAGAGAGCAGGGTCTGAACATACTTGGTTCTATGAATCATGGACATTGCAGTGTCTTTGACAGCACCACTAACCTGTGCTAGGTTTGATGGCCATCAACCACATCCATTTTCTTCCATTGTAAAGTGGGCTCTTCTCAAATCTTACCAATCAGATGCTGGCCAAGAAAACGACAAAGCAGTCAAGTAATTACCAGGCTTAGAAAAAGCAGGAGCAGGCAACTTTTCAGAAATGTGAAGCCTGGGAGGGATGCTGAGGAAGAGAGGCCTCGTAGAAAACCTCCACCAACTTCTTGTCCTGCTGCCAAGGCAATGGATGCATCCCCTGAGCAACATCTTCATTCGATAGTTATTAAATCTACAGTTGTCCTTTGATAATATTGTTCACTGATGGAATGCCAAATTCAGAGCTGCAACAGCCCAGACCTGGGGAGAGCCATTCCGCCGTACTTTGGGCAGATTGACAGTGACATCTTCTGGCCATCTGTGTTAAAAACTCACGGGCATCTCCTTAATGATCTGGGCTCAGAGATTGTTCCAAAGTGACAGTTAAAAGCCTTTCCCCCTCAGCATGATTTAAAAGAAGGTATTTAAGTGTTTTAGAAGTTTCACTTAAGGGGTGGCTAAGTGGTGCAGTGAATAGAGCACTGGTCCTGGAGTCAGGAGCACCTGAGTTCAAATTTGACCTCAGACACTTAACACTTACTAGCCGTGTGACCTTGGGCAAGTCACGTAACCCCAATAGCCCTGCATTCCCCTCTTCAAAAAGCAAAAGAAAAAAATAAAGAAAAAAGTTTAACTTTAAACTAAAATGCAGGTTTCTCCAATTCTGCATGATCCTTGACCTTTCTTTTCTTTGCTGAGTTTTCCAGTAATTGCTCTGGGTTTGGATTTGTTTTTTAAAGCAACACACCGTCACCTTCCTTTATGCCATGTGATCCATCCCACCTCACCCACTCCCACCTCCTTTTGGGTTCCCATACTGAGCCAGGCCTCTGCTCCACAGTTTAAGAAGTGGACTCATTTTTATCGTATGCCCGTTCAGCATCAATGCCCAGAGTACATCAAAGGAATGGATCTGAAGCAAAAAGAATTGGGTTCAGAACTCAGCTCTGTCACATTAGAACTTGGATGAGTCTCTTAACCTTTCTGACCCTCAGTTTCTTCATCTGTAAAGTGAGGAAGTTAGACTTCCCAGGTTTAAATCTTCTGACTCTAACTATGATTTCACAACCCCATGACAGGACAGAGGTGACCATCTGGGACATGGGATCCCTAAGAAAAAGATTGCAGGATTTGCTGCTGTTGTTGTTTCAGTCGTATTTGACTATTCATGACCTCATTTAGGGTCATGAAATGCTGGAGTTGTTTGCCATTTCCTTCTCCAGTTCATTTTACAGATGAGGAAACTGAGGCAAACAGGGTTAAGTGACTTGCCCAAGGTCACACAGCTAGGAAATGTCTGAAGTCAGATTTGAACTCAGCAAAATGAGTCTTCCTGACTCTGGGCCCAACGTGTTATCTACTGTGTCACCTCGCGGCCCTTAGGAAGAAGCCCTAGAAGCCGCTTAGGACAAAGGTAAAGGATTTGGTCAATACAAGAGAAGATATTGCCTGCCAATTAAATTCTTAACCTGTATTGAGGAGGAAAGAGGAGAAATTGGGTAAAGAGGCTTAAGAAAAACTCCCTGACAGATAAAGTTAAGACTGATAAGTTGGAGAGATGGAAAAAGGCACTTGCCTCTCTTTTTTGAGAGGTGGGATGGATACTATGCATAAGGAATGTCCGTATAAAATCAAACCTAATCAATTAGTTGCTAAGTTTTGCTGATCTTCTTCTTCTTCTTCTTTTTCTTTTGGAAATGTTAAAATTTATTTTAAACCTAAATACAAAACAAGAAAAGGGGGGGAGAATCTATTGCCATGTACCCAGCGGATCATAAAACAGGATTCAGTATAAAACATTAAATTTCCATTTCAAGCAAGCCCGTGTAATCATTGCTGCACAATGTTCTCCAAGCTGCCCAGCTTTTCTTTCCTTCCTTACAGGTTTTCTTTTGTTCTCTGCTGTGCACTTTTTGCCCTGTTTTTTCCACTCACTCTTCGCCTGTCCTACCATAAAGAAGGCTACAATTAAGTGCAGGTATATACACATATACATGGATATCTATAAACATACACACACATATACATAAGACCAAACATTTAACATTTTTTTTATTTCCACTTGTCATCTGTCTGTAAAAGTGATAACACCTTCCTTCATGGGTCCAAGTCTTTCCATGTTTTTCTGTATCAATCAGCTCATCATTTCTTGTACCAAAGCAATATTCCGACCCAATCACATCCTATCTGGGAGATTGATTACAAAAGTTTTTTCCCCAATTTTCTCTATTCCTTCTATTCTTGGCTACCTAGGCTTTATTTATACAAGAAAAGTTTACGTCAAAACAATTGAAGTTATCCATTTTATACTTCAACAATGCTCTCACCTTATAATATAGTTCAAGTTCTGATACTGCTCAGTCTGTGGCCCCTACATCTTTTTCTCTGGTTTCTTTGAAGTTCCTGACCTTGTGTCTTTGAGATTAACTTTGTTATTATTTTTCTAGCCCAGTAAGATATTTTTTAGTAATTTAATTGGAATGGCATTGGATGAATAGATTAGTTAGGTAAAATTGTCATTTTAAAAATTAATTGGCTTTATCTACCCATGAACAATAAGTATTACTTCAGTTATTTAGATCTGACTTTATATTTACATAAAGTATTTTATGTTTATTATTTATATGTTTCCTGTGTCTGTTTTGGCAGGTGTAAGCTCAGGTACTTTATACTGTCCAGGTATTTTAAATGGTTTAAAGTAATATTCAATAAATTGCTGACACATAGTTTAGTTTTCCAATCTTTTCTCTTTTGATTAAAGCTATTTTAGCTTTAACTTTGTCTGAGATCATGATTACTACCCCTGTCTTTTTTTTACATAATAAATTTTACTCTTGCCCTTCATTTTATCTCTCATTTTGTATAGTGTTTCCTGAAAGCAACATGCTGTTGAATTCAAATTTTTAATTTGCTACCAGTTTCCATTTTATGGGTAAATTAATCCCATTCATAGTCTAAGCTATAATTACTTGTTATATATTTTCCTCTTTACGGTTTTTCTTCATTGTCCTTCTCATCCTGTTTATTCTATCCCTCCTCACTCCTTTGCTTTACTTCTACCTGCTACCTTGTCCTCCTATTCCTTAACCTACCCATTCTTCTGATAGTTTCTCCCTTATCCTCTCCCCCCACCCTATTCCCTTGCTCTCTTATTTCTTTCTGAATTCAGAAGACTTTTAAATCTTTCTAGATATATACATTGTTCCCCCTTTAACCCGTTCCTGATGAGAGTAAGTTTCCAGCACTATCTGACTATCTGCCTTCCCCTCTACTAGTTTCTTCTGTGTCAGTTATTCCTTTTATGCCTCATTTGTTTGAGATAATTACTCCTTTTTATCTCTCTCTAAATAGTTTTATTTTTTTTAATAATTATCCCATCATAGTTAGCTCAGCCCAAACCTTTCTTTCAAACTACCCGAGTAATGATGATAGTCATAAAAGTACTGCTAATATTTTCACATGTTAAAAGTAAGCAACTTGACCTTTATAAGTGGTCTTTAATGTTTACTTTATAGTTCTCCTTGATATTAGAAAACCTGAGAGAATAACTAAAAAATTAATGAAATGAGTAATAATTTTAGCAAAATTACAGTATATAAAATAAACCCACATAAATTATCAACATTTCTATATATCACTCACAAAACCATCAGGAAGAGATAGAGAAATTCCATCTAAAATAACTACAAGTAAGTTAAATATTTTATTATAAAAATAAAATTTTAAATTAATATTTTATTATTTAAAATAAAAGTGCCACAAAATACTTTTTGCACAAATATAGATCTGAATAATTAGAGAAATATCAGTTGCTCATGGGTAGGTGAAGCCTATATAATAAAAATCACAATATTACCTAAATTAATTAATTTATTCAATGCTATACCAATCAAACTACCAAAGAATTATTTTATAGGACTGGAAAAAATAATAACAAAATTCATCTGGAGAAATAAAAGGCCAAGAATATCAAGAGAACCAATTTTTAAAAAGTAAAGGAAGCCAGCTTAGCTGTACTAGATCTCAAACAATATTACAAAGTGGTAATCATCTAAAAAACCTAATACTAGATAAGAAATAGAGTTTTTGATCAGTGTAATAGATTAGGTACACAATATTCAGAAGGAGATGATCACAGCAACTTAAGACTTAGCTGTTCTGATCAATACAACGATCCATGGTAGTTCCAAAGAAATCATGATGAAAAAGTGCTTCCCATTTCCAGAGAGAACTGAGGAATTCTGAGCACAGATTGAAGCATATTTTTTCCACTTTATTTTTCTTGCTTAAAAAAAATGTAGTGAATGTTAAAATATTCTATATTATGTCATATGTATAAGAGGTATTATATTTCTTCCTTTTCAGTGGGTGAGGGAAAGGGGTAGAGGGAGTAAAAGAATTTGGAACTGAGAAGAAAAAAAGAAAAAAGACATACGGACTAGCTGCCATCTGCTCTTCAACTACATAGTGATTTTAAAAATCATCTCTATTGGTGATTCCCCGCAGTTGTCTATATGCACACCTGGGATTTTGTTTTCTTTAGATTGGAGCATTTCCTTTTTATTGTTATTGTTATACTAATACTATTTTATGGAATATGTACTACGACCCAAGTGCTCTGGCAACAAAGTACTTTATAAATTTAAAAAAAAATCTAGAAGTGGGAAAAAAAGGAAATGAAAGTTGTGTAAAAACAAAACAAAAGTCAGCAGTAACATTTTTTCAAAAGAAAAAAAATTTTAACTCAATGGGGAACCATTGTGTTGTCACAATAATCAGGTCATCTCAGACCCCTTTGGTCCCAAAGGGTCGATGATATTCTTGGGAACTGTCAGTCATAGAAAGTTGTCTTCTGCTCTGGTTTCGGCAAATAGTGAATGAATAGATGAATAATGTAACATTTTAAAGTTCTTACTGCATGTCAAATAGTGCCAGGATGCAAATTTGAATAAGGGAGATAGTCTGCATTCTCAAAGAACCTATTATATTTTAGTGGGAAAAGATAACAGATAAAAGGGGGCTAGAAAAGAAAGGGTTTAGATATGATTAAGAAGTGGCATCATGATCTGGTTATGGGGAAAATGGTAATGCTTGTGTGTCCCTAGCAGTGCTCTCTACCGGGATGCAACAGTAGAATTCAGGTGGTTCTAAGGGAGAGGGCTGAGGACTATGGCCAGAGTGGTGGTAGTCTGCTGTTCATGGATTATTTTCTCCTTTTCCAGCTTGTGAAGATGGATATAGACTTGAAAACGAAACCTGCATGAGGTAGGCTCAGTACTTCCCTTGGGTTTTGTTAGATATGTTTCTTTAGAACATTACTTAGATCATGGCTGCCCAAGCTAATCCTCCAAGGTCTAAACTAATTTCTCTTTGTTAATTTTCAGTTGTCCATTTGGTCTTGGTGGTCTCAACTGTGGGAACCGTAAGTTTATGAATTTCTTTATTTCCTTTCTGGTGAGCTAGACATTGGTGCTTATGTTGGATGCTTGACCACAGCTAGACCAGTAATAGGTGATTACCAGTGAGCTAAGTAAGCACTTTGATTTTTTTTCAGTGAAGACATTTTTTTTTACAAGAGCCTGTTTTCCCTGTCTAATTTGCTGAGCTCGTATGTTATTTATCCAAGGAAGGCATTTATTAGTCAACTCTAAAGATGCTCTACTTGCCATTGTGAAACTCAGGGTATTTTATGTCAAAGCAGCTGAAAACCCTGCTAGATACAGAGATTCCAGTGTCTACATAGAACCTCAGAATAGGGAGTCTGCAACATCATTTAAAAAGAAGTAAATATTCATTCTCCATGTAAAGACCTCCAGTGACAGGGAAATCATTGCCTCCCAAGGTGACCAGATCCATTGTTGGATAGCTCTAATATTTAGGACGTTATTTCTTGATTTAGGATTGTTCTTTCTTCTCAAATCTACTTTCCTAAAAACTCCCATAAGTATTAGTTCTTTGCTCTAGAGTCAAGCAAAGCAAGTCAGTCAGCTCCTTTGTTTCACAAGGCTTAACCATATCAAATGCTCGAACTTTAATTCACATTAGGCATAATCATGGTCTAAGAGAGAGGCTCCTGGAGTGAGAGGAGCCACATGCTCTGGGTTTAGTCCTGGCTGAAGTACTACTAAGTGTTGTGATATTTGTCAAATCACTTCAACTAACTGAGCTTTCATTTTCATACCTGTAAGATGAGGGGAGGGGGTGGCTAGGTGGCACAGTGAATAGAGGACCTGAGTTCAAATCTGGCCTCAGACACTTAAAACAAAACTAGCCATGTGACCTTGGACAAGTCACTTACCCCCAATTGCCCAGCCTTCCACCCTCCAAAAAGCAAATAAAATAAAATGAGGGTAGGTGGGTCCTGTATTGTTGTCAAAGATCTCTTTAAAACTGAATATTCTGATTCTGATTCAACCTAGATTTCTGTACATATAAGAGATCTCTTTCTGCCCTCTGTGGTTTTAGTTCTAATAATTTTATACCCTCAGGAAGTATTATCATTGTTTGTTAAACTGGCTTTTCCAAAAGGTTCATTATCATTCATTATCACTAGTCCCAGAAATAATAAATGAGATCAAATTGGAAATTAAACCCAGGACTCCAATGAATGCCGGACTTAATTGAGAATATCTTTTTAATGTGATCTTTTGTTGTTGTTGTTTAGAGGCCTTAAGGGAACCCTAATCAAGCTAATTAGCATTCATTTTTCTAAGAACATTTATGTGATCTAATATCAGATACTTCAATCGAATTGAAATATGCTTCACCTGCCTGAGTGATGGCTTGAAAGAACCTCCTCAAGTACTGGTGTCATTTGATCTATCCTTATTTATTTCCTAATATTCTGTATTTCGTTACATAAGAATTTCTCTCCTTTAAAAATGGCTTTTGTTTTGCTAATTATTGATATCCATTTATTTGGAGAATTTCTAGCTTGTTTTTTTTCTCTTAAACAGTTTTTCTTTGTATCCGTTTATTCAGTCTTTCCATGTTTCTCAGTACTCCATTCATAATTTTTATGACATAGTAATAGTTTATTACTTTCATATAGCACAGTTTGTTAATGATTACCCAGTCTATGAACATTTGCCTTGTTTCTAGTTCCTGTAACATTCCCTAAATTTTCAAACTTAACTCTTAATTTCCTTGGCTCATATATTATCAGGGTTACATATTTATATATGTTCATACTTTTAAAAGGCTTTCAACTTATATTTGTCATAAGGTGCCCTTCACTTGCTTCTAATTGAACACAACAGGCACACTTTGGAAGACAGCCACAGAAAGCACCTCAGAGCATAAGTAAAATAGTCATCACCATGAATCTTAGAGCCTTTCTTCAGCTAATGCCTATGAATGTAGAATTTCATGTCAAATTAGTTAGTGGTTTAACAAGTTTGGTTCTTTAGTTTCCCTAAATAAAGTTCATTTCTACCTAAATCACAGTGGGGACTAAGTTAGAAGTGTCAGGAAGTGAGGTAAAGGAGAGCTCCTGCAAGCATAGATGTGCCAGGAAGTGCCGGATGTTACCCACAGTAGGAACAGATGGATCATCAGCTGTCCATGAAGTGTGGGGCCATTTAGTAAAGGGACATGTGGTTGTGCCTGCTTAAGTAAGGGCTCCAGTGATGCTGTCAAGGCATTGCAATATTACTGCCAAATATGGTAGACGAAGTTCATAGTGATGGCTGAATTATGAAGAATCAAATTAAATGCTGATCTATGTATACATAAACACAGTTAATATTATTGTTTAAAATATTTATTTACATTAAATATCTATTTATATTAATTTATTTTAAAAATGTAAAATTTAATTATTTAATATAAATTACTTAATTTATATTAAATATTTATTTATTTAAATATTTATATATAAATATCTGTAGTTTTACATCACCTACATTTCACAATGTTTCAAGAGAACGATTCCCTGTAATGAAGAATATAAAAGGAGCAAAACAGTTGAACAAAACTAATTAACACTGAAAATACCTTTTCTATAGGTTTATATGCCCACAATCTCCCACCTTTGGGGAAGAAAAAGGGAGTGATATTTTCATATCTCTCCTTTATGAGGCAAGTTCGGTCATTAGAAGTATACAATATTAACTTTTAATTTTTTGTTGTCTCTATTTCCATCGTAGCTATTGTGTATATTGGGCGCCAGGTGGCGCCATAGTGCAAAGAGCACTGGACCCGGAGTCAGGAAGCCTCATCTCTCTGGATTCAAACCCATCCTCCAACACTTACTGGCTGTGTGACCCTGGGCAAGTCACTTAACTCTGCTTGCCTCAGTTTCCTCAGCTGTAAAATGAGCTGAAGAAGGAAATGGCAAACCGCTCCAGCATCTTTGCCAAGAAAACCCCAAAAGGGGTCACGGAGAGTCAGACAGGACTGAAAATATCTAAATAACAAACAAAATTGTGCATATTATTTTTCTGACTCTGCTTACATCACTTTGCAGAAGTTCCTTCCTCTCCCCATGCTTCTCTGCATTCTTATGAGACAATGATTATTCCATTACATTCATGTACAACAGTTTTTATGCTCCTGCCCAAATGTTGTTTCCAGTTTTCAATTCCTACGAAAGCACACATTTCTGAAACATGATGTGTCTTTCTTTGGAGTAGAAAAGCGAGTCTCATTATGTTTGAGTGGTTTATGTTCTCCGTCTCACCATTGGATAATGTCACTGCTGTCATTTCTCCCATAGAAGATGGACATGCTTACCTTGAATGGCTAATAGTGTAGGGTGGCTATTACAGCTACTATTACCAGCTACTATTACAAAGTATATTTGTAAAGTGCCTCGCTGAGCCTTGTGCTCTGTGAGGGTTTGGTGATTAATGCAATAATTTCCAATTTTTCTAAGCACTCAATAGTGGCTTATATGGTCTATAGCCTGATAAATCTTTAGACCTTTAGGAAACCCTTTGCTGGCTCCCTTTTTTAAGTTCATAAAGCAGATAACTTTTAAAAAATCCCTGAGATTCCAGCAAATCAGACATAATTGATTTTAATCTAGAGAACAAGACTGGGAGCCAAGAACTCCAGTGTTCTCTTTCCTCTCCCTGGGAAGCCTGGATCTCTTCACTTAATCTAAAACCAGGGACAGCAATATTCTCTCAGGCTAGTTTTTCCCCTATAGCAAAAAAAAAAAAAGTACCAAGGAAGAAGAGATTTTCAAAAGGGGCAGTTTGTTAATAATATTTATGAAATGTCAGGAAAACGAGTGCCAAGAAAAGGTTACCAGATTTGATGAGAATTCATGGGTGGGTTTGGAGAAAGCAATTTCAGTAGATTGGAGGGATCATAAGGAAGGATCATAAGCTGGATCATAGGGAAGTAGGTGTAGGATGAGGAATTGGGAACATTAATAACATACCCTGAGTTCAAAAATTGGGGCAGCAAAAGATGCTTGTGGGGGTGGGAAGGATGTGATAATATGAGCATAGGAGGCAACAATGGCCAGGAGGTCTTAATCCGGGGCCCATGAACTTTACAAAATCTTTTTATGACTACTTCAGTATAATTGGCTCCCTGTGTAACCCTCTCTGTTTGATTTTGTGCATTTAAAACTACTCCTAGGCTTCATTGGACATCATGGGGGTTCATGACACACAAAAAGGGCTGGGAACCCTGATGAGAGCCAGAAGAGGGAGCAGATGCTGGCCGAGGGTTAGGGTTTAAGACCCAGGAGACTGTGCCTTTTGGAAGCCAGAAGGGAAGGAGAGTATGGAGGAGAGATGAGTGTGGCCAGAGGGAGGTGATGTACTATTAGCTAACATTTATGATGATTTTAAGGGTTAGAAAGCACCTTACAAATATTGCTTCATTTAATGTGAGGTAGATGCTGTTGTTGCTCCTCTTTTACAGATGAGGAAACTGAGGGTAGGATGTGTTAAAGTGACTTGCCTAAGGTCACACAGCTAGTAGGTGCCTGAGTCAGGATTTGAACTCAGGTCTTTCCGGCTCCCAAGTCCAGCTATGCCTGTACCCACTACATCTCTCTAGTTGTGGGAACAAGATCAGGCTGGAGATTTAAAACATGGATGAGGAAAATCCCTCTACCAGTGCAGATAGCGGCCTTCTCTGCCACTTATAGCCCCAGGGTGTTGAGAGGATGAGAATCTTGTCCAGAGTCACACAGTCAGAGCTGTGACTTGAACCAGGTCTTGCTTTGTTCAAATGAATCCAATGCAGCCAAGATTAGAAGAGAAACTGTTTTGGTTGGGTTTGGGGAGAAGGGAGGTAGGAGAAGAGCATAGAAATTCTTTATAACAAATTTCTCTGATAAAGCTCTCATTTCTAAGTTATATAAGGAACTATATAAGTTACATATCAGATTTATAAGAATAAGAATCATTCTCCAAATGTAAAATAGTCAAAGGAAATGAAGAGTTCTTGAGAAAAGAAAAAAGAAGATATATGCAAGTATACATTCCTATGTATATGTATGTATATGTAGACATATACACATACACATGTGTATTGCATACACATGTGTGTGTGTGTGTGTGTGTGTCCAAGATAGGCCTTGAACCCAACTCTGCCTGATTCCGGGGTCTCCTACTATACCGCTCCACTATGTTGCCTCCTTTTGGGGGAAAAAGTAGACTTTGTCGCTCTTGTACTTTGTAGCTTGGTACTTCATAGGTGTGCTTTGTACACTTGTAGAGCCCTGTTATTGTTGCATTTATTGGTTACATTGAATGTTTCCTATTTTTGTAGCTTATCAGCTTATCACTGTGGTGATTGCAGCTGCTGGAGGTGGGCTCCTTCTCATCTTGGGCATCGCCCTGATCGTTACCTGCTGCAGGTGAGTATCCTGAGTGCAGGTTGTAAGTCCTTTGCTTTTGGATTAATTAGCTATGACAATGGTGATGATAGCTGGGGTGGAAGATGGCACAAGGTTGTAAGCCACTATTGTCTAGGTCTGTTCAATGGATCATAAGTAAAATTTATTAAGGGTTCAGCACCAAGTCCTGAGGCTACAAAAAGAGGCAAAAGCCAGTCCTTGCCCTCAAGGGGCTTACATTCTAAAGGGGGAGGCAACATGTAAACAGATGTATACAAAGCCAATTGTAGACAGGATAAATAGGAAATAATTAACAGAGGGAAGGCATTAAGGAATTAAGGGGGTTGGGGAAGACTTCCTGCAGAAATCCAGATTTTAGTTGGGATTTAAAGGAAGTCTGTAGTTGGAGTGGAGGAGGAAGAGCATTCCAAGCCCGGGACAGCTGGAGAAAATTCCTGGGGTAGAAGGACAAGGATCCTGTTCATGGAAGGTGGGGAGGGCGGGAGTCGCGTCACTGGACTGAAGAAGAGGTGTAGGGGAGTAAGAGGAGAAGAAGGATAATCCTTGTTTGAGATCTGGGGGAAATCAAGACAGGAAGCGTTAAGGATTTAAGAGAGTTTGGTGGGGCGGCTAGGTGGTACAGTAAATAGAGCACTGGCCCCAGACTCAGGAGGACCTGAGTTTAAATCTGACCTAAGACACTTGACACACTTTCTAGTTGTGTGACCTTGGGCAAGTCACTTAGTCTCGAATGCCTTGCCTTCCCCCTTCCAAAAACAAAACAGAGACAGACAGAGACAGACAGAGAGACGGGGGAGGGGGTAGGAAGAGAGAGACAGAGAGAGAGAGAGAGAGAGAGAGAGAGAGAGAGAGAGAGAGAGAGAGAGAGAGAGAGAGAGAGAGAGAGAGAGAGTTTGGATCAGCCAAGTACTTTAAGTCTCCTTCCCACCTACTAGAATTTCTTGAGGGGATGGGCAAGATCTCCGCCAGTGCTGCAAACCTGACATTAGTGCCACCATTTCTGGGAAGCTTGTCCCGTACTTTTGGCCTCTTGTCACTTTTTGCTAACCTCCCTTTCTTGTGTCAGAGGTCGCTTGGGTGAGTGGAAAAGAAGGATCTGAAGAAAGGTTTGTGGGGCAGTGACCTGGAGGGATAAACTCAAGAGGAAAATGAAATTTGTTTTTAGAGAAGTGTCATCGTCCTTGGAAAAACCTTGCAACCAACCCTTGTAGAGAGGAATGGTGGCTAATCTTTGTGAGACTCAGGGCTCCCATGCCCAAGGAAACAGTGACAGAGTTCAGAGGCATGTTGCTTCACTGCAGATTCCTTTCTAGGCCTTTCTCAGAATGGGGCATTAGACAGGAATGAACTTGCACTCACAGACAATTCAAACCCTCTGACCTTTGCTCTAGGTGCCTGAGGGAGGTCTCATTATGACCATTCTTAACTAGCTGTATGTTGGCCATTGGATTTTATGACCCAGGGTTCAGTACAGATTCCTTTCCAGGCCTTTCCTAGAATAGAAAGATGGACAGGAATGAGCTTCTGCTCAAAGATAAGTGAAACCCTCCAACCTTAGCTCTTAGGTTGGCTGAATGAGTGACCAGGCTTAACAACTTCTACTCAGGTAGGAAGATTTCAGTCATGCCTTAGCAGAGGGCTGAGCTTTCCTGTTATCCTGAGTAACTATAGCGGGTGAACTAAATAAACATCCAGCTTTTACAGCTTCATGTGATGTCAATTTTATTACTTGAAAGGTGAAATGAGGGGTTTGGACTAGCTCAGTGATTCTCAATCTTTCTAGTGTTTCAACCCTTTAATACTCATGGTATGTGGGTGTGTCTGCATGGAGATGGATAGAGGAGCCGTGTCTTGATTCCTAAAGCCATCAGAAATATGTGTTTTCCGATGGTCTTAGGCGACCCCCAAGGGGGTCACGACCCACAGGTTGAGAACCACTGGACTAGATGATTGTCTCTGAAGCACCTTCAGGTTTTTTATTTCACAGCCTCCAAAACCCCAAGTAAACAGCTGCCATGGTTCCCCAGCTAACCTACACTGTTGTCTTAACCTACCCCACATATAAAATGGGGATAATGTCTATTTTACGACTCTCCAAGGGATAGAGACTGAGATAAAGACTGTCCATCAATACAGGAAACTCGTGTATGAAGAAATGTCTTCTACCAATGAGAGTTAAAGCCTTCTCTGTGATCCATAGTCTTACAGGGAGTGTGTGTTGGGGGGGAGGGACAAGGGGGACAAGCAGTTGTTAAGTGCTTGCTGCAGGCTAGGCACTGTGCTAAGTACGTCACAACTTTGGTCCTCATAACCCTGGGAGACAGGTGCTGTTATTGACATCATTTTATAGTTGAGGAAACTGAGGCACATATTGAGTGACTTACCCAGGGTCAACCAGGAAGTGTATGAGGTTGAATTTGAATTCAGATTTTCCTTATTCCAGGCTCCATGCTCCTCATTTTGCCTCCTAGCTGCCTTGCTTAGAACTCTGAGGAGTTAAGTGACTTGTCCAGGGTCACACATACAGAATCTGTCAGAGGCAGGATTTGAACTCAGGTCTTCCTGACTCCAAGGCTGGCTCTCCGTCCACTATGTCAGGCTACCTTTCTGTTCTGATATTCATTAGATACTCTGTGTGAAAGAGTTTTGTTAGCCATAGAGCACAGCATACATGTAAGGCAATGTCATTGATGAAGCTATGTGTCATAGCTTCCTTGGGGTTAGAGAAATGGAGATCTAAATTCTGCCTCTGGTACACATTTTGTTCTTGGGAAATATCATGATATATATTTAAAATCTCAAATTAGTATCTTTCTATTTTCATTTCTGAAATTGGATCAACCAAGTAAATGTGCTTCTTCATTTGTGATGATGGGAATATTTGTTTGTTTTTTTAAATGGGCTCACTCCTTCGGAAATAGTATGGCAGCTTTCCACTCAATTTGTCCCACAAGCAATATCTGGTACTTTCATCTCAAAACCCCACAAACCAAAGTTATTTGACTTCATCAATGTTGTCTTTGTCCTTCCACAGAAAGAATAAAAATGACATAAGCAAACTCATATTCAAAAGTGGTGATTTTCAAATGTCTCCGTATGCGGAGAACCCCAAGAACCCGCGATCGCAGGAGTGGGGCCGAGAGGCCATCGAAATGCATGAAAATGGAAGCACTAAGAACCTTCTCCAGATGACTGATGTCTATTACTCTGTACGTATTCCCAAGCCAGGAACAAATTGGGGTCTGCTTGGGTCGTCTTTAGAGAGGTTGAGTCTGTCCCATGTCACCACCTCAAATGTTTCAGTTCTTTTGGTATATCTTTAGAGTAGAGAATAGAAATATATTACAATATGCTAAAATATAAACATCGCTGTTTAAGAAGAATATAAACATTGCTGTTATAAGAAGAAGGAGGAGGAGAGAATGGCACCATGGGACTCTCATTAGCATGCTTTTAGAGTTGGTTTTGATAACGGTTTATTTGTATAATATGGGCTGTGTTTGGAGATTGCAATGGGAGGGAGTTGTATGTCCATCCAGGACATGCATTTGCAAGATATGGCACTAGTCAAAATAATCTTCCCCCAAGAAGCCAGATTACAACTCCCTGTGCCCTCTGAAGACTGACTAGGTCAGTTGGACTTTTTTGCTTCCATATCAGGAACTATAAGATTATAAAAATTATATATATTATAATATATTATATACAGTATATTATATATAGTATAATACAGTATACCTCTATATTATATATTACATATACTATAAAATTATAGATTTAGAGCTAGGAGGGACTTCAGAGACTTGTGAGTCCAGTTTTCTCATTTGACTGATAATGAAACTGAGGCCCAGAAAGGTTGAAGTGCCTTGATGAGGGTCATACAGGTAGTGACTGAGGTAGGATTTGAACCCAGGTCTACGTGATTCCCAATCCAGCACTTTATCCACCACTGATATCCTTCTAACACACCATCCAAAGGCTGGCTATTTCTATTGCTTAGCCTATATTTGTATAAATCTCTTAAGAGATGTTAGCAAGTGTCTGTGTTATGTGACCATTCTGGGTTTGCTTCTACAGAAAAACTCCATCTCTTGACTTCAGTGAGGAGGTTCCATATAGTCAGTGTGGTTTAATGGAAAAGAACACTTGGAAGTGGGGAGAACTGAGTTTTAGACCCAGCTCTGCCTCTGCAGAGGTCATGTCAAGTATCTGAATTTCAGTTTGCTTTTCTGTTAAATTAGGGTATAATAACATAGAGCGATTTAACAGGTAGCAATGGCACCATCCTGTCTTGGCCCTCCCTACTTTAGAGATCCATTCTCATACCCCCAAGTTTTGGGGAGGATAGTTTCTCTTTTGGAAATGAGATAGACATTTTCCAGGGTGCAAAAAGATTATGTTGTCAGTTTGACATCATCAACAATGCACATTACTCAGAACAGTTTAGAAACTCATGTTCTCAGAGGAGCCATCTAGCCAATTAATCAATAGGCATTTATTAAGCACCTAGTATATACAGAGGTCTGGGTATAAAAGGAAAATAATGAAATATTCTCAGTCCTCAAGGAGTTTATAGTCTGCAAGAGGGAACTTGTGTGTGTGTATGCGCATGCACATGTGTGTGCCTGCCTACAAATATGCCGGTGTATCTCTACCTTAAAAAACCCTCACTTGATCCTTCCATCCCTGTTATCATCCTATTTCTCTTCTGCCCTTTTTAGTTAAGCTCCTCAAAAAACCTATTTCCACTTTCTCTCCTCTCACACTTTTTTTTTAACCCCTTACAGTCTGGCTTCTGACCTTATGGTGCCACTGAAGCAGCCCTCTCTAAAGTTACTGATGATCATCACCAAATACAATAATGACTTTTTCTCCATCTTTGTTCTCCTTCACCTGTCTACAACCTATGATGCTGTTGATCTCTCTCTCTCTCTTCTCTCCAAGATTTTAGGACGCTTCTCTCCCCTGGTTCTCCTCCTACCTATCTGACTCCTCCTTCTCTGTCTCCTTTGACGAATCTTCCTTCTGATCATCTTCTCTAGCTGGAGGTGCCCCATCAGGGTTCTGTCCTTGGCCCTCTTCTCTTTCCCTCTGTACTATATTCACTTGGCAATCTCCTCAGTTCCCATGGGTTTAATTGTCATCTTTATGCTGATGATTCTCAAATCTATCTATCCTGCCTTAATCTCTCTGCTGACTGCCAACTTCCTTTCAGATATTCCAAAATAGATGGTTAGTAGACTTCTTAAACCCAATATGTCCAAAGCAGAATTCATTATCTTTCCCCCTAAACCCCACTTCCTACTTTCCATGTTTCTATGGAGGACAAAACCATCTTCCCTGTCCCTCAGGCTCCCAAACTAAGAACCATTCTGGATTCCTCACCATCTCTCAGCTCCTGCATCCAATCTGTTGATGATGCCTGTTGATTTCATCTTTGCAATATCTCTCCAATGAACCCCCCTTCTCTTCTCTGACACTGCGACCACTCTGGAGCAGGCCCCCATAACCTCATCCCTGGACTATCACAATAGCTGGCTGGTGGGTCTGCCTGCCTCAAGTCTCTCCCCCCACCAAGTCTAATCTCCATTCATCCACTAAAGTGATTTTCCTAAAGCTCAGGTCTAATCATGTCATTCCTACTCAATAAACTCCAGTGGCTCCCTATTACCTCCAGGGTCAAATACAAAATGTTCTGTTTGGCCTTCAAAACCCTTCATCACCTACCACCCTCTTACCTTGCCAGTCTTCTTCCACTGTCATGTAGTCTTTGATGCAGTGACACCAGCCTCTTGGCTGTTTCACTAACAAGACCCTCTATCTCTCAGCTTTCAGCATTTTCTCTGGCTGTTCCCTATGCCTGGAAAGTTCTCCTTCCTCTGCTCCAACTATGACCTCCTTGGCTTCCTTTAAGCACCAATTAGAATCCCACTTTCTATAGGAAACCTTCCCTTACTCTTCTTAATTCCAATGCTTTCCCTCTTTTTAATTATTTCCTATTTATCCTATATATAGCTTGCTTTGTATATATTTGTTTGCATGATGATTCCCCCATTAGACGGTAAGTTTCTTGAGGGCAGGCACTATCTTCTGCTTCTTTTTGTAGCCGAGCCCTTAGCATGGGGTCTGGCACTTAGTAGGCACTTAATATATGTTTATTGAATCGAATAATGAAAGGAATAAGGAACGATATAAGCATCCATCCATCCATCCGTCCAACCGTCCGTCCATCTGTCTGTCCGTCCGTCTGTCTGTCCATCCATCTATCCATTCATCTATCTATCTATCATCTATCTATCTATCTCTCTATCTATCTATCTATCTATGTCTGAAGCCAGATTTTAATTCAGGTCCTGACATAAGCATTTATTAAGCCTTTACTGTGCATTAGATACTGTGCTAAGTGCTTTACAAACATTATCTGATGTGATAGAATAACCCTAGGAGGTAGGTGTTATTATTATCCCCATTTTACAGCTGAGGAAGCTGAGGTAAACATTTGAAGTGACTTTCTTAGGGTCACATAGCTAATAAGTGTCTGAAACTGGATTTGAACTCAGGTCTTCCTGACTCTAGACCCAGCACTCTATCCATTGTACTACCTAGCATCTACAGACTAATGATGATGATGAT
>CM053596.1:255922732-255938625 GCA_028646575.1 Pseudocheirus occidentalis
GTAGCAACAGATGTGCTTTCTGTCTTTTGGAGAGTTTTGGAGCTTGAAAATCTGTTTAGTGTCCCATTTTATGAGTTTTTTAGCGTGTTTGTGTGGGAGCTGTGGTGCTTTGCTGCTTCTATGCCACCATCTTGGCTCCGCCCCCCAGTAAACATTTTTTTTTAAAGATAAAAGCATGATTAGGGAGCTCAACATTCTCTTCAAGCTGCCCATCTCACCCACTGGTCTCCCACTAACATTTCCTTCTGCTGGTCCCTCCTTTCACTAAATTAAGAGCAGAAAATATACCCAGAATCTAAAGGGTCTGGGTAAGGAGAGAATAGTATAATAGACTCTCTCTCCATTCTTCCCCCACCCCAATGCATGCAGGGACCTGAACACTGTGTCTATTGAGATTACACAATGTCTTCTGTGGCTGTGTGCTAGATGGCTGCTGGTTCATTTGTTTGTGGGTAAAGCGACGCCTCTGCTTTGCCCCCAAGAGTCTAAGACAAGTTTTTCTTAGGTTAGAAAAGAGTAAGATCAAAGAGAACCCAGACTTTCATAGCAATTAAAGAGAAAGAGAAAGTCAGATGATAAGGACTCAGATGAGATACAGGATTCTCAGGCATCAAGAGCAAGCCAAGCTGAGCTCAGCCCAAAAGGCAATACTGAACTCCCAGGGAGCCAAAGCTTGGGGTCTTGACAATAGCAAGAGATTAGACCTGGCAGATTGGCAGAGGGACCTAGAACAAGGCATCTCTGTAAGGCTTGCCTCCTGAGCTCCAGTCTAAACATTCTATAACCATCTATAACTGTCTAGCTTTTTGTTGCTCTGTTTGTCTTCACTGCCTGTAAAGAAAGTCTGAATAGCAATTGAAGCAAACTACTTGCTCTTTCTCTTTTGTGTTTTCTTTTGTCCCTTCTTTCTTGTTGTTCACTCCATTGGTTATAATTCTTCTTTACAACTTGACTAATGTTTAATATGAAGGTGTTTGTAGATCCTATATTTGCTTGCATACCTCCATGGCAGGGAGAGAGGAAGGAAGGAGGAGAGAGGGGAAGGGGAGAAACTTTGAAACTCAAGGAATTGTGAAACTGAATGTTGTAAACTAAAAGTAAATAAATATTTTTTTTAAAAGACCATAGACACAAGTTGCAAGTGGTGGCCATGAAGAAATGATGCCAGCAGTTATCCACCAGGATCTATCTCTATCTCCAAAAAGAAAGTGATATTTAGTGTCTTTCAGACCCATTACCTCCTTTCAAGGATTTGTCTACACTTGAGCCACCATCTGGTTTCTCTTGCATCCAACAGATTTCTTTGAGACCCTGGGCAGCTCTCAACATTGTTGACTTGAACCATCTTTTTATCATAATTAAAAGGCATTATAGAAGCAATTTCCTGTCTTTATCAGTGGAAGGTGCTGTGCTACATCAGAAGACCATATGTGTGTATGTAAGAGAACTTCCTTTGTTTATTTAGAAAACTTTGTGCTAAGGGATAAAAAAAAAATCTCTACTCTGGAAACGGCACCAAAGAGGTGAATAGGCCTTTATTGTTGCTAGTCTAAACAGTGGTGGCCAAACATTCTTTGGAGTAAGCCTTCGATAACCTCTGGGAGCCTTCTGGGATTAGCCATCATTAATAGTTCTCCATGCAGTCTAGGGAAGGCTGGTTCAACAGCCATTTTGAATGATTGAGAGCGGGTGGGACTTAGTGGGACTTTTTACAAAGAGCATCATGTCCTCTTCTACTGGCCCTTACTCTACTTTTCTGATGGTTTTTCTGCTCCTTTATGGGCCCCTCTTCCTACCCTTTAAATATTGGGTACCTTCCAAGGCTCTCTCCTTGATTATTCTATTGGTTCTTCTTCAATGGTGCTCTCCATTGGTGACCCCATTCACTCTTATGGTTTTAATGATCTTTTTAAATTTATGACTTCATGTCAAATCCTCCCCCCACCCTGAGCTGGGACCCCATAATTCAAAATGCCTGTTGAATATCTCCACTTGACTTTCTTGCTTTATGGAGGCAACACGGTATAGTAGAGGACAGCTAGGTGGTGTAGTGGATAGAGCGCTGGGCTTGGAATCAGGAAGACTCATCTTCTTGAGTTCAAATCTGACCTCAGCCTGTGTGACCCTGAGAAAGTCACTCAACCCTGTTTGCCTCAGTTTCCTCAGCTGTAAAATGAGCTGGAGAAGAAAATGGCAAACCACTCCAGTATCTTTGCCAAGGAAACCCTGAAGGGCATCATGAAGAGTAGGATGTGATTGAAATGATCTAACTATAACATATACCAAAGGGGGATGGGGAGAGAAAGACCTCTTGTAGAAGGCAGGATCTGAACATGAGGCATAAGTGAGGAAGGGGAGCATTCTAGGCATGGGGGACAGCGAGTGTTGTGTCCAAGAAACAAAAATATGAGTTATTACTGTTCTTTCTATTCACATGACTACACCCTAGTTTAGGCCCTCATCTTCTTTATTTGAACTCTTCCACCAGCTTCCCAATTAATCTCTTACCCAAGGGTGGGGAACATGTGGCCTCAAGATCCTCTAGGGCTTTGGATGTGACCTTAACTTAGCCTCCACCTCAGTTTTCCCATCTGTAAAATGGGCATAATACTTAGCACCTACTTCTCAGAGTTGTTTGTATGTTCAAATCCAGCCTCAGAAACTTAATAGTTGTGTGACCCTAGGCAAGTCACCTATCCCTGTTTGCCTCAGTTTCCTTATGTTTAAAATGTGCTGGAGAGGGGAATGGCAAACAGCTCTGGTGTCTTTATTGAGACCTCAAATGGGGTCACAAAGAGTTAGACACGACTGAAATAACTGAATAGCAGAAGCTTCCATTCCTTAAAGTTCTCAGGTTTCCTTTTTTCTTTTTTTCTTAAATTTGTTGATTTATTGCTTTTTGGAGGGGGGAAGGCAGGGTAATTGGGATTAAGTGACTTGTTTAAGGTCACACTGCTAGTTTTTGTGTTTAGTGTCTGAGGTCAG
The DNA here is from genome assembly GCA_028646575.1 of Pseudocheirus occidentalis. Taxonomy (NCBI): domain Eukaryota; kingdom Metazoa; phylum Chordata; class Mammalia; order Diprotodontia; family Pseudocheiridae; genus Pseudocheirus; species Pseudocheirus occidentalis. The sequence goes on from CM053596.1 coordinate 255,925,718, forward strand.
ATTTGAACCTCAGGTCCTCCTGACTCCAGGGAAGGTACTCTATTCACTGTACCACCTAGCCACCCGATTTCCTTTTATCTTGATCTCTCCTTTGCCATGATCACATTTTACCTCGCATTATATTTGTGGGCACGTCCACCCTCTTAGGTCACAAGTTCCATCAAAGGAAGGGCTGTGGCATCTTTCATCTCCGTATTTCCGGTGCTTAGCACGGTGCCACATACATCTGAGTAGGCAGGGGCTGGGGGAATGGATGCGGGGTAACTCCAGACGACCAACCTTCTTCTTCTAGACACCTTCCCACAGCCTAGCGCCTACTCTTCAGCTTATGATCAATCCTAGAGAATTGTCTGGGAGCAATAAGGGCTGGGTCAGACAGTAAATCTGAGGAGAGGCTTGAGCCCGGGTCTTTGTGACCCCAAGGCCGGATCTCCATCTATTGTGCCACGCTGCCTCTCACTGGAAGAACTTAATAAATGTTGGTTGAGTTAAACTGATGTAAACTGTCAAATTAAAGCATAGTCTCATGCTTTACGTGATATCTGCAAAAAAAAAATTTTCTGAGTCCAGAGAAAAGAATTCAGAATCAGGATGTTGGGCCTGGTGATAAGAAAGGTGAATTCAGGACATGGTTTTGGGTCTTAACTCTGAATTTCCTGTCTTTATCAGTGGAGGTTTTATTTCTAAATCAGAATGTGTGTGTGTGTGTGTGTGTGTGTGTGTGTGTGTGTGTGATGGAATTTCCTTTGTTTATTTGGAGAAGGCTACATTAAGTGGAGGAAAAAAATCTTTGCACACAAACACCATGGAGCTGGCACCAGGGAGGGGAACACGCCTATATGATTGCTAGTCTAAATAGCCAGGCACAAATATCCTTTTTCAGTTCTCTCTTCTAGCCCTATGGGCTAACCCATGGCCAGTTGCTCTCCACACACTTCAGTGGGGGCTCATTTACCAGCCATTCAGAGTCAGATGTGACCAGATATTTTCTGTAAACAGAAATGGACTCCTTCTAGTTTGCCTCTTAATGCAGCTCATGAGGAAGTATCTCATATCCTGCATTAATGTCCTTAACACTGTCATATGCTGGCACGTACAGTCACATGTGGGGAAAAAGAGAAAGTTAGTTTGTCAGTGGGGCAAAGAAGAGAGACAAGAAAAATGCAAACAAGAAAATAGCCTGTGGAACCAAGTGGAAACCAACTTTTTACTGATGACTCTTTGATTTGTGTACAATCTCCACAATCTTTCCCAGGTACAGTCACCCACTAGTCAACAAGCAATAGTCATAGAATTGTATCTTAAGAGATCTCAGCCAGGGTGCAGGTCCAGGATATGCCAAGCAGGAGAACCCTCGTGGCCAATGGGGATGAACCACAGGGTCTGTGTGGGGGATGGGGGATGAGGCAGAGGAAGTAGAAGACTTAGCAAGATGGAACCATGGGTTAGAACCACCAGAGACCAACTTAGGGTCCTTAGGAGCCCCTCGTTGACAAAATGATAACCAAGCAGCTTCATAATACTAACAATAGTGTGCACAAAAGCACCTGTGGACGTGCTGAAGTGGTCTCATTTGAGCTCCCATTGCATGTTTCCATTGGGTTGGAACCATATTTTAGCTTAATTACATAATTAATAGTGAGAATTTAAATACAAGTAACCACTTCAGGGGACTCATAACACTAAGCAAGATCTAGATGCGTTATTCATGTTTTACAACAGAAGAGTGGATAAAGGAGAGTAAAATACACAATGTATTTAGAAAAATAGATTGGAGCCAGCTCATAAAGGATATTAAATTCAAAACAGAAGAATTAGTCCATGCCTTCAGGGAGCTTACATTCTATTAGGGGAGACAACAGGCAGATAAATAAGTATACACAAAAGAGCGTGTGTAGAACGTCCAGAAGAGAAAACCAAATATAAAGCAAAGACTGGACAATGCCACAAGGGCTTTCCTGGAGCTCAAGACTTTGACCAAAGGAAAAGCTGTGGTGCCCTGGAAAGTAAGCTTTTGAATATTGTGCTAATTGAGGGAAGGAAATGCCCCACTGTCAAGAGTACTTGAGAAAAGTAGAGGTTGTTAGGGAAGCAGAGGAAGGGACGCAGATTTAGAGCTGGAAGAAAACTTAGACATTTCTAGTTCCTCATTTTACAGATGAAGAAAACGTGACCCAGGAATGTCAAGCAATTTGCCTAAGGTCACACAGGTCCCAAACATCAAAAGTAAAATTTGAATGGAGGCCTCTAACAACAGAGCCCATGTTCTCTCTTCTGTATCAAACTATCTCAGTGGGGTAAGTTATCACAGATCCAAATATCTGGCGACTTTCTTTGTAAGGCATGAATGAACAGGGCATATTATATAATCAGTCATTCAATCAACAAACATTTCTGAAGTACCTACTCTCTACCAGGCACTGTGCTAATGATAAAAAGAGAAAGAGAGCTACTTGCAATGTAACCACCATTAGCAAATTCAGGAAAGAAAAGCAGTACAGCTTTTTTTCAAAGGTTAACTTTCTAATCCCTGGCAAGCAGAGTAAAAATAAGTGTCATTCCTGTCCTCTAAAGTTAGAACACAAAAAGAGGTCTGAGTCTTACTCATTCCCAGTCAGGCCTAATGTCATCAGCGCTCAATTTGGAAACGTGTTTGTGCCTTCCCAGTGTCCAAATGAGCCAAATCATCCTTGTTTGTCCCAGAATTTAACCAGCTCCCCAGGTCCACAAATAAGGAACCTTTGCAGACTCAGGAGTCAGATACCAGCCAACCCACTTGAGATTTTCCAGAACTACTAACATATGGACCACTGAAGGCTGATACCCATAATTTATCTCCTACATCTGGGAACCAGATGGGAAGATAAAGGGGTGGTTTTCATCCCCTTAGCTCACTCCAATTCTGTGGTAAAGTGAACTGAACAAAAACCACTTTGAACATTTAGAAGCAAGTCATGGGAATGAGTCCCTTTTATTTGAGTGAGGATGGGGGGGTAGGGAACACTATTCTGGCGTTTATTTCATTCCATAACTCAGAGATAAAAGCCTGTCCTTATCTTATTATAATTTTAAAGTTAATTTTTATTTTTTATAGTAATTTTACTTCCAAATATATATCTATATCTTTCCTTACTCTTGTCATAAGGAATGAAAAAGAAAGAGAAAAAAGAAATTCAGAAAAAGTGACCCAAAAGTCCACTGAACCTGATACATCCGTGGTGTCCCACCTTTGCAACAAAGGCAAGGAGATGACTTTTCTCCTGCCTTCTTCAGCTCCAAGTTGAATCACTGGAGCGACCTAGAATTCCGTTTCCTGCTTCTTTCATTGGTGTGCTTGCTCTTTTGATGTTCACAGTTGAAGTTATCGTGTATATCATTTTCCTGGGTCTATGCACCTCAATTGGCATCAGTTCATAGAAGCCTCATGATTCTCTAAGCCTTTCTCTTATTGCAACTTGATTATAGTTGTCCATACTTTGCTCCCAGCTCCCTCTAACAGACATCGCACCTACTGTGTGCTGGGCACGGCAGCTTCACGTGATTCACACAACAACTCTGGGAAGGAGGGGCTATCATCATCATTTCATGAAAACACAAGTTAAATGACTTGCCTGGGGTCACACAGCTAGTAAGTATCTGAAGCCAGATTTGAACTCAGTTCTCTCCTGATTCCAGGCCCAGGGTTCTATCCACTGCACCATCTAGCTTGAGGATAGGATCTATGTACTATTTCACCGAGGCACTCCTAGTACTTGGCTCACTGCCTTATGCATAGCAGATGTTTAATAAACAGCTGTGGCATTGAAATGAGTGGGCAGAACCTTCCCCTGGGGTCAAACAGTCTCTCACTGACCTCTAAAGAGCCTTCCCAGAGACTTCAGGAATTGGCAGGTCTCCACTGGGGATGTGCAGGTGCTGGTGTATTTCTGTACTCTCTCTGCCAAGTCAAACACCGTCACATTTGATGCTAAGGAGAAGGTGGTCTGCAGTGAGACGACCACAGCACTGGAATCCCTGGAGACAAAGGGACATGTCATAGACTTAACAGGGACCCCAAAAGCAATTCTTTGCGATCTCCATTTAAGGATGATTGGGATCCCCAAAGATTCATTGTTTTTGTTTCACAGAGAGAAAATGTAGACAGAACTATAAGTGACTGGGCCATGGGTTGCCCTATGGCTCTTCCCTCCCTCTTTCTGGAAATTAATTTTTTAGAAAAGTTTGTGTTAATGTCTTCTATTTCTTACATCTTTATAATTACCCCCAGTATCCTTTTTCCTCCCCCTCCCATAGAGCCATCCAATATAACACATAGTATTTTTTGGAAAGGAAACAATTGCCTGCTTGATACATTGACAAAGTCTAAGAACATGTGCAATATGTAATCCCTTAGGGGCCTCCCACCTCCACAAGAGGGTGGGTTAAGGGACATGTCTTCTTCTATCTCTAGGGGCTGATTTTTAAGCGAATTCTAAGTGTTTTACTTACCTGACGGCTTGGACAGTGGATCTGGCATAACCAGGTAGGGTTGAAAGAGATATGTTTAGCTGGAAAAGAGGATGGATATAGGTAAGCTCTTAATCATTTATGAATGGCAAAAGCTTTTAGACCCATCATCAGTTTCCTATTCAGTGCTATAATAGGCCAAGGCAACTGTGCACAAAGAAAAATCTTTATTTTTGCTTTGTTTTTCTTCCTTTCAAATGAGTTTTTTATTTCACTCCTGCCCTATTCTTTCAGGAGTACAAAGGAGAAAAGCAGAGAGTACATCAATGGGGCATCCCTCAGCAGGAAATGCTGCTCAGTGGTGCACCCTGAGATGCCGGATATCTTCAAAGGAGTGGCCGGCTCCTAAGCCCCCAAGTTTCAAAAGACTTGGGAGCAGCTGTTTATTTGGGTTATACATAGTAAAGTATCTCATGGAGATTATGGGCTTTCTGACCGCTCCTCCTGCCTGATCAGAGGATGTGCCCTACTGGGGAAATGAGGGTCATTGTAAATGGTACCAAATTAGCCCCTTTCCTAACAAAGAAATGCATGGGTAGATGGACGTGAAGTCCTTTTCACAAGTATTTCATGGAAAATTACATTAAATTTGGATTAAGGGGTTTTTGTTAGATCCAAGGGAAGAGTGAACATCCTCAGGTTTACCTGGAGCTCTGAGGGAGAGCAGGATTCAAATCCTTTGAAGCTTTAAAATAACACATGAGAGACAACACACACACACACACACACACACACACACACACACGACTAAGTTCAAAGAAATTCCCAGAGAGGCTATTTCCATTCAAAGAGAAAGCTTCTGACATCTTTGCCAGTGTGGAATCTCTTACCGTTTAAGCCCATTCCTCAGGCCAACATCACTTCTCGCCCATGTAGTAGGGGGAGAGGACACCTTTTTAGACCTTGCTTTTTGTAATGTTAGATAAAAGGAACTCCTTTTTTTCCTATCAGTCTAGCTCTTTTTACAACAAGCTGATGGTCTAGTTAAAGGCTACACAATTCTGGAGAACTTCAGTTAATGTAGCAATGTAAAAGGTCATACGGAAGCCCAGATTTCCCACAAATGTTCCAGCAGCCAGGTGCGACAGTAGGTGGATGGCTTGACCTAGAGTCAGGAAGACATGAGTACAAATGCTGCCCCTGAAACTTACATACAAGCTAAGCTGTGTGATCCTGGTCAAGTCACTTAAGTTCTGTCTGCCTCAATTTACTCCTCATCTATAAAGTAGGTACAATAATAGCACCAACCTCCCAGCTGTTGCACGGATAAAATGAGATCATGTGTGATCACTTTGCAAACCTTAAAGTATTATACAAATGCTAGATATTATTAATAGGAAGGGTACTAGATGGAATGATGATCAAGGAAGCCATAGAGAACACAACTGAGCTCCTCCATCTATCCCACATTCTATGAGAAGAAGGCCCGTCGTCTGTGGGTGTTTGGGAAGGGACGATACTGGAGAGGCTGAAGCCTATATAAGCTCTAGGAAACAAGACATCACACTAGCAGGATCTTGACCCTGGCCTGGTGGGGCATCAGTGGTAGAACAAAGAGCCCTTGAGAGGTCCCTGGGCAGGGATCTAGGGCCCAGGGAATTTGAAGAGGCCTACATTGTTGCAGCAGACAGAGACAACATGGTACCCAGGTAAAGTGTATGGTATAGGACCTTCCCAAAGGCAACAGTCTAGCACAATCTCCAGTATCCAACTATAGCCTGTCACAACAAGGTAGCAAGGCTAACTCCTAATCAGAGACAGAAGGAAAAGGAGACAGAGATGGACATGAAGCTAGCAATCTTGTTAGAGCATTGAGAGATGGAGGCAGAAGCTTAAGATTATGACAGAGGGCTGGACCTAGCCTCAGTCAACAACACATCAAAATTAGGTACAAAGCCATAGTGTCTTCAATCTAGAAAATAATGTGGGTTGTATTGAATGATCTCTGAAATTCATCCTAGGCCCATCATTCTAAGATTCATGACAGGTAAAAACTCTTGCAAAATTTTAAAGAAATTTGAAACTCTTTAGAGCCCAGAATTCAACAACCAAATTTTGCTGTCTTTAAAGTAAACATTTACTTATGGTACAAAGCCATCAAGTCATATTAAACCCGACATGCTTCTAATTCATGAAACCAATTCTTGCTCGTCTATCATGACAAGAGGACACAGATAACTGAAAGCCAGAGACAGTTCTTGTAACCCATTTTAATTGATACATCTTCAACCATGATGGCTTTTTCTCATCTCTCTATACCTTCTTTTGGCTAACACAAGAAAGGTCTCATGGTACAGGGAGGAGATGGTTAGATGTGGAGTCAAAAGACCAGCTCCTCCAATGGTCAGTTCACCCAGCTACAAAAGGGGGATCATAATAACAACAGGGATGAGAACAGACATTTACACAGCATTTTATATTTTTACAATGACACTATGAAGTAAGTAGTACACATATTAATGTCTTCATTTTTACAGAAAAGGAAACAGGTTAAGAGACTTGCCCATGGTCACATAGTAGCATGTATCAAAGGCAAAAATTGAACCTAGGTTTGATCCTGACTCCAAAGCTAGCCCTCTATTCATTATACTACACTGAAAAAGTACTTTGTAAACTATAAAATGTTAGATTGCTTGAATTAAATTACAATGAGGAAAAATAGCTGAAAAATAGGCAGAAAAAGAAGAAGCAAATGATTCTGGGTAATCTAGACAAAGAATCGTTAGCCCCTCCTTTTCCCTCCTAATCAAGGGTGACCCCATAATTGCTTGCAGCATCCCTCTGAAGTAATATAGTATCTCTTCCTGGAGAAGCAAGCAAGTCAATGATGGAACCAAAATCGGAATGTGCTGGTTTCCATTCTTGCTTTAATAATAGTTTTAATGACATATTTCATCCTTCTGAATGCATCTGTGAGGGATACATCCCAGTGACTGTAGTTCTGCCCTTTGCAGGATGCACAGCCCAGAGGGGCAGATAGAGAAGACAGATGCCGAGACACTAATCATCACCAAGTGAATGTGATTCTGACATGCGCCCCTAATTCCAACCTCATATTTTAAATGGGGTCCATACTTCACCAACAAGTTTGCTTTCAATATGTATTAGGCAAAGGTATCTGCAAGGGACAAGACTAATAACACCCATGGTCACTGAGATGATTCCTGGTCAAAGATAAATGTGTTCTTTTGGCAGAGATGCAGCATGATATAGTGCACAGGACCATGAGCCTGAAGTCTAGAAGACCTGAGCTTACAATCCTACCTCGAATGTTTACTAAGTGTGTGACCCTGGGAAAAACATTCATTTCTCTGTGTCTCAGCTTCCTCATCTGTAAAATGGGGGGATTTGGGAACCAATTCACTAGATGATTTCTTGGGTTCCTTCCAGTTTCAAGACTGACACAGACAGGACCACTGCGACCTCTCTTAGGAAACTCACCATTTTGAGGATCTCATCTTCAACTTGACGCAGTTCTGAATGCTTTTCAGCAGTGGCATTAGCAAAAGTTTTTCTTAACTTAGTTTCTGTCACAAATGTTCTAACTGAAAATGAAAGAATGAAAGTTATCCATTAGCCCAACTTAGAAACAGCCCTATCCAATTTCTTTAGTTCTTATTGATTTGATATGATATGATATGACATGATATGATATGATATGATATGACATCATATCACATTACATTATGTTATTTTACATTTTATTACATTCCATATTACAATTGTGTCACCTCACATCACATCATTAGATTATATTTATTATGCTATATTATATTATAGACATTTACAGGTTACTCTCACTTTGTGGGAGGTTAGTTGTAAAATAAACAAACAAGTAAAATTAATAATAACACTTTGACCACATCTAAAAGCACAATATTTCACATCCATGTTTACTCATTTTTCCATTGGGTCTGACTCTTTGTGGCCCCATTTTGGTTGTTGTCAGGGTTTTTTGTTTGTTTTTTGTTAAAAATACTGGAGTGACTTGACATTTCCTTCTACATCTCATTTTACAGATGGGAAAACTGAGGCAAAGAAGGTGAAGTGACCAGCCCAGGGTCACATAAGTGTCTGTGGCCAGATTTGAACTCACGGAGATGAGTCCTTCTGATAACAGGTCCTGTACTCTACCCACTGTGCCACCCAGCATCTGTAGCACATCCATAACCTCCATATTTGTTTTTTTTAAATTAACAGAAATCTATTTTTCTCTCCTCATACCCCACCCCATTGGAAAGAAGAGAAAAACAAATTTCTTGTGATAAATATGCACCATCAAACAAAACTCATTTTCTCAATGGCTGAATACAAACAGAGTTTCATCGTTCTGCCTCCTACATCCATCCCTCTCTGTCACGGACGATATGTTTCATCATTGCTCCCCTAGAATCACAGAGGGTCATTGCATCGATCATAGCTCTTAGAGCTTTCAAAGCTGTTTGTCTTCTCTTCATTGTAATTCGAGTATAAACTGTCCTCCTGCCTCTGCTCACTTCATGCTTCATCAGCTCATAAAACTTCTCAACACTCTTCACCTTCATAATAGTGACATTGTAGCATAAATTGTTTCTCTGGTTCTCACTTCAGTTTGTGTGAATTCATAGAAGTCTTTCCACGTATTTTCTGAAATTATCCACTTCCTCAGTTCTTACAGGACAATAGTATTCCATCATATTCACATCCTACAACTTACTCAGCATCCCTTAATTGACGGATATCTCATTAGCTCCTGGTTTTTTGCCCCCACAAACAAAGCTGCTTTAAATATTTTTTGGAACATAAATGACTTCTCTCTCTGATCTCTTTTGAGCATAGAGTTAGTACTGGTATAGTACAACTTATAATATTTCTGTCCCATTCTTTTTATTTGGGGGGGGGTTGAAATCAAGGTGACTTTCCCAGGGTCACACAGCTCATAAATGCCTGAGGCCAGATTTGAACTCAGATTGTCCTGATTCCAAGGTTGGTGCTCTAACTACTACGCCATTGAGCAGCCCCATCCTGTTCCATTCTTAAGTCATATAGCTAGGTGACTACCTAAATGGAAGAACTATAAGGAAACATACATCTGGAGCACCAGGGGAAAACAGACAAAAAAAAATCTTGTTTGCCCCTAGAATCAGGCCCTATCACAGAACAGGCGTCATCTTTTCCCCTCTTGAAATCAAATGAAGCAGATAAATGAGAGTAAAGTCTCAATTTGAAAGAAAAAGAAGATGCTGAATAGTCAACAGGGTACCCCCAAGACTAGTAAAAAAAAGACTTTCCACGTTGTTTTGGGGGGGTTGTTTTTATTTTTCAGAGAGGAGAGATATATTTCCCTTATAAAAATCCAGCTTGGGTCTTTAAGATTATAAATTCCTTAACTCTCTGACTAGGCAATGAGTCCTGGATTTTTCCACTTCTTCTTCCAATTCCATGCAAAAGGAGATTATTAGATCCTCATCCTTGCTCGTATACTTTGGGAAAAGCAGGGCTATAGAGATGTCAGATAGTTCTGGTAGAGCCCACTGTGTTACTACTGTCTCTAGTTAAATCAGCTTTATCATGCAAATAATCCATGGGAAAGACCTACTATTTGGGGAGTTTGGGGGCAAGGGAATAAGTACTGCATTTAGAGTTAAGAAGATCTGTGTTCAAATCCTGCCTTATTACTAACTGATTCTAGGCAAGTCAATATCTTTGATTCTTCTCTGTAAAATGAAGGAGCTTGGTCTAGATGGTTCCTGAGCTCTCTTCCAGCTCTAAAATCTATGGTCCCATAATTCCTTAGAGGGAGGAAAGATGAACATATAGAACAGGTGGGAAAAGCCAATATACCGAACGGTTCTCCAGCCTTCTTTTGCTCATGAAATACATTTCTGGTTAGCAGCCTCTTACTTATAAACAAGTTACAGGGAATCAGCACAATAACATTTGATATTAGGCCATGCTATAAATTTCTGTCTAAATGAGAAAATAAAAGCGGGGGTGGAAGGAAGGAGGCAGGAACCTAGACTGCTGCTCTTTCATGGAAAACACGTGGGCTGAGCTAAAAGGAAGGGTCCCGGAATTGGATGGGGAAAATATTTTACATCTGACACTTAAAGACTGAAGCCCTTAATCCTTCTTTAACACTTCCCTCATCTTTTTGGTTGTTCTACAGCTCAGCCGAGCCAGCTTTCCAGGCAGCAGGGAGCTCTTTGAAAACAATCTCAGCCAAATGAGCCCTCTTTGGCACGCACTAATTTGCATGTTCCTCTGCTGTGTTTAAGAACAATTGAGTTAAATGACTTGAGAATGGAGAGATGATTGCTAATGTAATAGGACAGCTCTGCTAAGATTCCATTGCGAGTAGTGGCAAGTCCATTGTACAGAACTCAAGAACAATTGTCAGCTGCATTTGTCCTCCCCCAACCCCATCCCCATCCTTGGGATCTTGAAGGGCATACATGCTTCTGGCCAAGGGTCAGTCATAGAAAAACATGTATCGTTAGGTGTTCAAAGCTCTCTCTGAATCAGAGAAGGGCTCTGAAATTAGTAGGGCCTCAGATTTCCAAGATGGCCTTAGAGACAGTATCAATATGACCCTCTGACCTCTTCTATCTGGACTCCTTAGAGAAGCGCAATCAGGATGGTGAAGGACCTTTAATTCATGTCATAAAAGGAGTGGCAGAAGAAATTGGGGATGTTTAGCACTGAGATTAAAAGGCTTATCAGTGAAAATGAAAACTCTGCTTATGTATTTATATGAAAGGTTATCTATCATGTGAGCAGGGATTAGATGCTTTGTCCCGAAGGGCCAAACCAGGACTAATGGGTGGAAATAACAAAGACCCAAATTTTGGCTTGGGGTCAAAAACAGTTATCCATGAGTAGAACAAATATATTTAGGAGAGAGTGAGTTCCCCTTCCTTGGAGCTCTTTAAGCAAATAAACCATTTTTTGTGTATATTTTAGTGATGATTCTTTTTTTAAGGTGTGGGTTGGACTGGATTATCCAGTCCCTTCCGATACTGATATGCTATGATTATATGATATCCTACCCCCTGCCCACGAATCTGCTTACTCATTTATCTTTATAATTATTTCAGCATTTCGGTGTTTTTCAGTCATGTCTGACTCTTCATGACTCCATTTGGGGTTTCTTTGGCAAAGGTACTTGAACAGTTTGCCATTTCCTTCTCTAGTTCATTTTACAGATGAGGAAACTGAGGCAAACAAGGTTAAGTGACTTGCTCAGGGTCACACACCTAGTAGGTGTCTGAGGTCACATTTGAACTCAGGAAAATGAGTATTTCTGGCTGCAGGCCTGGTATTCTGTTCACTGCGCCACCTAGCTGCCCTTATGCTTATAATTATAAAAGCTCAATTTGGTTTTAAAGGTATCTGACACTTTTTCTTATTTCCAAAGTTAATTTCTTTTTCCTGTAAGGAATACCAACAGGAACTAGACCTGTGGTTTCATTAACATGGAACACAGAGGGTACAGAAATTCTTTACACCAATGCAGGTCTGTCCGTTCTTTGAAATTTATAGTCTTACAAGAGTGGCCTAAAAGAGCATGAGGAGGGTAAGTGGCTTGCTTAGGGTCACACTGCTAGGAAGTATCTGAGGCAGGATCTGAACTCGGGTTTTCCTGGCTCAAACTCCAGTGCTCTCCTCACTCCACCACCTAGCCATCCCAGAGAACAAATCAGGGTAAAGCTATAAAAAAGTGCCGCTTTTACTTAACTCTTACCTAAGTTACAGATTCCTTTTTCTAATTGGTGCCCAACAGGACATCTGCAGACAAAGGATCCCTGGGTGTTGTTGCATATGGCCAGAGGTGGGCAGGGGTTCGACAGGCATTCATTCACATCTGAAGAGAAAAGGCAGGAATAGCATGTTAGCCCAAGGGTGGGACGTGAAATGACAGTACAAGTTACGTCATTAAGGTCAGTCCTTGTTTTCATCCAAGAACCTAAGGACAATCTTCAAAAGCAAGCCTAAAGAATGGCTTCAATCCTGCCCCTCTATCCAAAACAAAAAACAAAAAACATCAACAATGCCCCGATGTTTGAGACAGATTCTCAATTTCTAATGTATTTCTAATCATGTCTGTGTGTGTACATGTGTGTGCTTGCGATTCATGAGCACACATGTGCACGAATGTACACACACACACATACACACACACTTATGATTTCATTAGTCCTCTAAAGAAAGCTTATCAGTAAGGAAACTCCTTCTACCCGTTCAGATCAACAACTATTATGCAATAATAATCTTAGAAAATTCTCTAGGGTACTGAGACATTAAGTGATTTGTCCTGGGTCACACAGCTGGCATGTGTCAAAGTAGGACTTTAAGTCTTGTTGTCCTAGCCTCCTGACATCCTTCCAGGGTTTGTTGTGGGGGAAGGGTCATGTGAAAGAAAA
>CM053596.1:255938725-255994284 GCA_028646575.1 Pseudocheirus occidentalis
AAGGAAGGAAGGAAGGAAGGAAGGAAGGAAGGAAGGAAGGAAGGAAGGAAGGAAGGAAGGAAGGAAGGAAGGAAGGAAGGAGGGAAGGAAGGAGGGAAGGAGGGAGGGAAGGAAGGAGGGAAGGAAGGGAGGAAGGGAGGAAGGGAGGGAGGGAGGGAGGGAGGGACGAAGGAAGGAAGGAAAGAAGGAAGGAAGGAAGGAAGGAAGGAAGGAAGGAAAGACCCCTCCATGGCTCTTACCCACACTGCAGTCATCGCCTTGCCATGAAGGGGCACAGACACACTGATATCCACGAGCAGAGGAATCCACAACACACTTCCCATCATGAAGACAAGGGTTTGCAGCACATCTGTTGACTAAAACCAAGTTTTGAGAATCAATAAAGATGAACAATTTAGGTGCGTGCTAAAAGAAATATTAAATTCTCCCAAGCCATAGTACCTACCTCTGCTCCCTTACTCATTAAGGGGTACACTAGGATGGAGTGGGCTCCCAAGAGTTACACAAGAAAAACTAGAGGTGGGGCCTCTGTAGGTTGATGGTGGGGATGGGGGAATAAGTATTTCTACACCACCTACTATCTACTTCAAGATCTTTCAGCTAAGGCTTGGTGATGACAATTATATTCAGGCTGAGGTTAATGAGATGCCTTTATAATATCTGGAGAATCCTGTTAGGATCAGTGTGGATTAATAACATATGTCAAGTGATGAAAAAAAAAGCACAAAATTTGTTTAATATACCACAGAGGGAAAAAAATTGAGACACTAATACACGGTTGGTAGAGTTATGAACTAATCCAACCATTTTGGAGAGCCATTTGGAACTATGCCCAAAGGACTATAAAGCATTGTATACCTTTTGACATAGCAATATCACTACTAGGTCTGTACCCCAAAGAGATCAAAGAAAAAAGAAAAGGTTCAATATGTACAAAAGTATTTATAGTAGCTTTTTGTGGTGGCAAAAATTGCAAATTGAAGGGATACCCATCAATTGGGAAATGGTTGAACAAGTTATGGTAAAAGATTGTAATGGAATATTATTGTGCTATAAGAAATAATAGACAGGAAGCTTTCAGAAAAACCTAGGAAGACTTACGTGAACTGATACAAAGTGAAGTGAGGAGATCCAGGAGAACATTATGATGAACAACTGTGAATGACTTTAACTGTTCTCAGAAATATAATGATTCAAGACAAATCCAAAGAAAAATGTTATCTCCTAATAGAGAAAGAACTAATAGAATCTGAATACAGATCAAAGCATGCTGATTTTTACTTTCTTCATTTTTCTAGGTTTTATCCTTTTCTTTTTGGTCTGTCTTTTCTTTTGCAGCATGACTAATATGGAACTATGTTTTGCATGATTGCATATGAATAAACTTTTCACCTTCTCAAGGTGGGGGGAGGGAATTTGGAACTCAAAATTATTTTTTCATTTTTAAAATTAATTAATTTTTAGTTTTCAATATTCACTTCCACAAGATTTTGAGTTCCAGATTTTCCACCTATCTCTTCCCTACCTCCACCCCAAGATGGCACAAATTCTGATTATACCTTCTCCCAATTTGCCCTCCTTTCTGTCACCCCACCCTTTTCTTATCTCCTTCCTTTCTATTTTCCTATAGGGCAAGATATATTTCTATATACCATTGCCTGTATATCTTATTTCCCAGTTGCATGGGAATTCAAAATTAATAAAAATGAATGTTGTTTTTACATGTAATGGAGAAAAATAAAACAAAAGCTTTCTTTTAAAAATAAATTAACTAAAATATAGCACAGAACCTACTTCTCAGAATTATTTAATTCAGCAAACACTTAATAAGAGCTTATTTCGTATAAGGCACTATGCTGGGTCTCAGAGAGTTTATGTGAAGAACACAAAATGTGCACAATTAAGTATATTAGATTGGATTCAAAACATAGGTATTCAATATTTCCAATATGCTAATCATTGGAAACACAAGGAGACAGTCCTTGATGGACACTCCATGATGGAGATAACACCTAAGCTGAGCCTTGGGGGAACATGAATTAGGAGAGAGAAGTGAGAAGGGTTGGAGATGGGGATCAGGGAAGGTCATGCATGAAAATGACCACAGGTGGGAAATGAAATATTGAATTCACAGATGAGTGGTGGTCCAATTTGGTTGGAGTCCAGAGCACATAAAAAGGAATAATGTGAAAGAAAATTAGAAAGGCATGTTGAAGCCTGATTGTGAGGAGCCTTAAATATGAGGTCGAGGAGCATGTATTTTATCCTAGTGGTAACAGACAATTACATAAGGCTTTTGAGAAGAGGAGTGACTTGTCTTAGGAAGATTATTTTCACAGCTATATAGATCATAGACTGGAGAAAAGAGAGGCCAAGTAGAGAGACCAATCCAGAGGCAATTGCAATAGTCCACTGCAGACCTGGATGGCGGTCATGTGAGTGAAGAGAAGAGGGTGGATGCAAAATATTTGGAAGTGAAATCAAAAGGGCTTTGAAAACAGTGAGATGTGGGGAGAGAGGGAGGAGAAGGAGAAGCAAGTGTTGAGGATGGCTCTGGGGTTTTGAACTTGAGTAAATAGGATACACAAAGATGGTGGCATCCTCAACAAAAATAGGGAAATCTGAAGGAGTAAAAAGAATAATAACATGCAATCAGGATCTTTTTCTGTCACTTTGTGCCTTCCCTTTATTGGGGCCCTTATCAGTACCCATAGTTCCTTCCACCCACAAATGTTTCCAGAAATTAGTGATTTCTCAACTCTGGGAAGACAGTCATGAAAATGAGCTAGAATTCCCTATACCCCCTTGTATTAACGATTGAGGTCATGTAAATATCAGGGTTATCAGAGTTTAAAAAAATTTTTTTCTAGCTACCCATGTGTCATATAGTCCTTTAGCATATATGTGTTCATGACTGTAACACATCCCCAGCGTTCACAGTCTGTTTGTTCTCTGTTGGGCAATGGGCATAGCTCTGAGCTCAGGAGGCTGCTTAGTAAAGAAGGGTGTTCAGCAAATGATCAGTAGAATGGAAATGCCTAGCTTGACTTTACTATCTGTGGTGAAATGATCCACTTCAGATGCAAAATGGGAAGGATAGGGGTTTGAATTCTGACTTCACCAACTTTACTTCCCATGTAATCTTTGGGCAAACTAAATAACTGCAACAGGCCTCAGTTTACTAATCTAAGGAAAGAGCTGGATAAGTAATCTCTAAGGTTCTTTATGGCTCTACATTTATGATCCATTGATCTTGGGCTAGGCTTGTGAATTCCATTTTTGTTTTAATATAAAAACAAATTCCCTTGGCTTCAGTGGAGCTAGGTGGTACAGTGGTTAGAATGCCAGACCTAGAATTGGGATGACCTCGGTTCAAAGACAGCTTCAGATGCTGACTAGCTGTGTGACCCTGGGCAAGTCACTAACTTCTCTATGCCTCAGTTTCCTCATCCGTAAAATGTGGGGTAATAGTGGCACCTATGTCCCAGGATTATTATGGAGATAAAATGAGGTAATAGTCACAAATCTTAAAGTATTATATGAATGCCAGCTGCTGATGACAGAGAAAGTGAATTGTATCGGTCCTAAAGCACAGGGCTCTAAATCTTAGGAGATTTGCTTTTCATTTCACTGAAGAACAGAAAATCACCATCTGGGGTGGGGGCTGGAGGGAAGGCCACGGAGCGGGGCAGCACACCCCACTCTGCTGAAAATGCCCATGATTAACGGAGTGTGGAAGCAGCTGCAAACCCCCTGTAGAATCAGTCAGGCTTCAAGGCGATTGACCCATCAAGCATCATCAGCTGCTCCAGCTCCAGCATAAAAAGAGCATTTAAACTCCTTAATCTAGTCATTGCAAAGGATTTGTCTTTCAGTCTCCCTCCTCCCGACCGATCCAAAATGCCATTTTAGTTATTTACTTTGAACACATGTCCTTTACTGAGGACAGTTTGGTAAACCGAGTCAAGGCATATCTCAGAAGTAGTGCTTCTGCACATCTTTCTCTTGCCCCACCCCTTTTCTCAATAAAAATAACATGACAGGCTTTATCTGGCTTCTAACTGCAGAGCCAGCCAGGGCGGAGGGAAGTTCCCTGCAAGGCACCACAGGATAGACAGAGGCGGGTGGGTAGAGGATGAAGACCTGGATCACAGGACTCAGGACTAGAAGGGACCTCATGATCATGGAGCTCAAACCCCTTATTTTACAGATGAGGATTCTAGGGAGGGACCTGGGTGAGTACAGGGAGGTTCAGTCTCAGAGGGCCAGGCCTCACAGGAACAAATGCATCGTCTAAGGAATATACAGCAGTGTGGGAGCCACAGAGCCAGAGAAGGAGCAGCGGCGTGATTTAAGACGCGAATCCTCAAAATGAGTAAAACTGCCTCCTCTTAGGCAGAGCTGTAGACCTGGCATAGGGCCGGAATCAGAAGACTCATCTCCTGAGTTGAATTTAGCCTTAGACCTTTCCTAGCTGCGTGACTCGGGGCAGGTCCTTTAACCCTGTTTGCCTCAGTTTGCTCATCTGTAAAATGAGCTGGAGAAGGAAATGGCAAACCTGCCTGCACTATCTTTGCCATTCTTGCCAATCTCTAACGGGGTCACAAAGAGTGGGACACGGTTGAAAACAACTGAATGACTAATAATAATATTGTTGTCCAGTCATTTCAGTCTTGTCCAACTCTTTGTGACCCCTTTTGGGGTTTTCTTGGGAAAAATACTGGAATAACCTGCCATTTCCTTCTCTGACTCATGTTATAAAAGAAGAAACTGAGGCAAGCAGGGTTAAATGTCATGCCCAGGGTCACACAACTAGGAAAGGTCTGAGACCAGATTTGAAGTCAGGAAGATGAGTCTTCTTGAATTCAGGTCCAGCCCTCTATCTACTGTACCACCTAGCTGCCTGTTAATATTATTATTATTAATAAAAATTAATAATATCAGTAGCCTACAAAATAAAAACTCTTATTGGAGAAGGCACACAGGATGGTAGACAGGGCTCTGGACTGGGAGTTAAAGAGGATCTGAGTTCAAATTCCAATTCAGTGTGTGACACTCTGACACTGATTATATTGCTTAACATCCTATTTGCCTTAGTTTTCTCATCTGTAAAATAGGGTGTTGGACTTGATGGTCTCTAAAGTCCCCACTCTAAATCTAGGATCCTGTCTTTCTGCATCTTTTGCCTCCAGACTATATAATTCTCACTCTAGGAAACAGGTTACAACACAGAGAAGCTAATTTTATGATGGGTCAGAATTGGTTACTACATTTGTTCTAATGGGTCAGAACAATCACATGGATTGGATCATGGAAGCTGGAAGGCAGGAGGATGGAATGGAGGCAGGGACATAGGGTAGAGCTTATACAAAGAGTTAAATGATGAAAGGGTATGTTGCTAATGCCAAGAGTAATGTTGCCAAGGCCAAGAGTAATGTTGCCAAGGCCGTGGTTAAGTCATTGTCTCTTGATAAATCCCTGTCTCAATTCTCACTTTGAATCCAAACAACTCCCACTAATAAGAATGATATAGGACAAACAAAACTCAGGGCAATTACATTAGTCAATATTAGTAGCATATCATAAAAGGGAAATGACTCCTTTTTCCTTTCTGCTAATAATTAATTATTCAGTTAGTGATGGGATCAATTGGTGGTGACCACTTTAGAAAGAGGTTGGGGTTTTGTGTTTGTCTTCTGTTAGCAGACCATGTACTGATGCATTGTTGGTGGAGATGTGGATTATTGCAACCATTATGGAAAGCAATTTGGAATTGTGCAAATAAAACAACTAAAATGTCCATTTTGATCTAGGGATTCCATTGCTAAACATGTATTTATGGAGGTCATTGCTTTTTTTTTTTTTGGAAGGGGAAGGCAGGGCAATTGGGGTTAAGTGACTTGCCCAAGGTCAAACAGCTAGTGTTAAGTGTCTGAGGTCAGATTTGAACTCAGGTTCTCCTGACTCCAGGGCTGGTACTCTATTCACTGAGTCACCTAGCCTCCCCAACTCATTGATTTTTTATTTTTTAGAGGGATGGTGGAGTGGTAGAATATTGAGAATTATCTGTTGTAGCAAAATAAAATATATAGATTTAAATCGTGAAAATAATTTTAAAGGAAAAATAGTTGTGCTTTCTAAAGAGAAAAGACTTGGATAGATTTTTAAAAATACAAAATAAAATTTCAAAATTCTTCAATGGAAAGAGCACCAGATTTTGAAATCAGAAGACCTGTGTTCAAATCCTGGCTTCTTCACTTATTGGCTGTGCAACTTTGGTTACTTAACCTCTCTGGTCCTCAGTTTCCTCAAATGCAAAATGGGGAGAGTGTCCCAGATGACCTCTTAGGTGCCTTCAGTTCCAAGTCTACGGCCCCTAGGGTCCTATGAATAGGAGGTAGTTTTATCACTACAATGTACTTTAAGCAACCATTATTTGTGACCAACCTGTGGTAGAGCATTATGAGCTCATCTTGGTCTGATCAGCCACAGTCAGACACACTGAAATTTGACTTTAACATAGTGGTGTCATTTTGGTTCTCTTCTAGAATAAAAGACAAACACTAGCCAACCAACTATAACCTCCACCAATGCAAATTTAAACCCCTCTCTGCCTTATTAAATGATTTTATATGTTGATGGGGTCATAACATGAAAAATGGAAGAACTCTATGAAAAGGAAAGTTTGACTTATTTGGTCTCTAAGGGCTTTGACAGCTCTAAATCTATGAACCTATCAGTCCTCACCTTTTCCTTCTGGTCTATAAATTCTGGAGCTATAGAATTCAATTATTTGGGAGGGAAGGAATAATTGAATTAGTAACTTGATAAGAGTCAATGATTAGCAGAAGATGCCTTTGTAGTTTGAAGGAAGAGAATGAAGTCCTGAGAAAAGAGATAACTGCGGTGACCTTTTCTTGACTTCCAACTCTAATGTTCAGTTTTTCTATATATGTGTAAAAAAATTATTTTCTTAACTTTTTTCTACATTTTATTTTTGCTAAGACAGATGATCCCCAACAAGCAATCCCCCCCAAAAACCTGGGAAGACTTACATGAACTGATGCAAAGTGAGGTGATCAGAACCAGGAGATCATCATACACAGCAACAGCAATATTGTACAATTGTGAATGACTTGCTATTCTGAGCAATATGATGATCCAACTCAACCCCCAACATTAAATGAATTAATAATTCAGTGACTCCTTCTAAAAATATTGCTTTATACAGTCCTAGAATTATGTGAGCCAGAGGTAAAAAAAATACAGATAGATGGGTGCATGAATTTAGAACTGTCAGAGACTTGAGATACCACAAAGTCTTTTCATTTCCCATGTACTCATCAACTCTTCATTTCTCATTTACCTAGGACCTAGCATAGAATGTGCACCAGCTGTGTCCTTACTGGTTATTTATTAAGGCCTGAGAATGAATTTTACCTGTTGGCGAGTGTGATGTCACAGTTGGTTTCATGCTGCTCAGTGGGACTACAGTGGTTGGCTTAAGAGTCAAGGGTATAGGAGTAGAAGCCTTTGTTGTTTGGGGGGAATGAGATGATAGCATGGGAAGATGGGCAGTGGGAGTGCCCTCTTCTTGATTTGCCCCTCTCGAGCTCAGTTCGTGCACAGGTGTGAATATAGCCATGGTGGGGACTGATTTGGTGGTGGCCTCTGTCTCAACTCTGATGACTTCAGTGGTGGCAGGACCTTTGGCGTTTCTCTGAGGTGTCATAGTCCTGGGTCCAGTGGGCAGAATGGTTTTCTCAGTTGTTGCTTTCACGGTTGTAAGAACAATTACTGGAGGTGGGAATTCAGTTGAAATTGTTGAAGGTTGCGTCGTTGCATGAGTTGTGGTTCTCATAACTGTTGATGGCTGAGCTGAATTGGTGCTGGTGGCTGGGAGGATTGGCTCTCTGAAGGACTCTGTTGGGCCTGGAGGTAAAGGGGCTTTGGTTGTAGGATTATTATTTAGCACTTCTGTTGATTCTGTTGGTGAAAGACTTGGAGACTGTAACTTTGACCCCATACTGGTTTTCTCCTGGTAGGTGACACTCAAATTCTTCTGATCTGCTGATGGGCTACTATGAACCATAGTAGTGAATAAGTCTGTCAGTCTATCAGTCGAAGTTACAGAGGACTCTCTTGCCTGAAGATCATTACTGGGGAGGACTGAGGTAGAAGATGAGTGCGGTAAAGATGGCCGTTGGAATACTACCGGTGATGGGGTAGATTCTACCAAGTGAGTTGATAAAGGTGGCAGTGAGGAAGATATGGACTTAGAGGATTCATCCATGGAAAACAAGAGTGGAGAAGAAGCCAGTGTTGGCCACGGAGTTGAGGAAAATGGCTGACTTAGCTGTGACACTGAGGGGGATGGCAAAGGTGACAATGATGAAGAGGAAGAGGAGTCATCGGTGGACATAGATTCAGAGGCTTGAAGTAGCAATGTGTTGGGGGGAACAATGACTGTAGATGTGTATGTTGGTAAATCAGAAGAACTCACAGCCAATGGTTCAGTGGAAGGAAGGACAAATTCCCCTCTGCTTGATGAGATGCTGTTTCCTTTTTGAAGAGCAGCAGCAGCAGAAGATTGTTCCAAAGCCAAGGAGCTGGAGGTTCTATTGTAAGTGGTCGAGGTTTTAATGGTGTCCAAAGATGTGCTGTTATTTGTAATAGATAATAATGTCCTGTCTTTTACTTTGGTGAAGATTGATGAAATATATGTGCTGTCTGTATGGTAGCTGGATGTCCTTTTTCCTATAGCTGTGCTGCCCATTGGTCCATGATTACTTCCAGTGGCTAAAACGGTAAGAATTGAAATTAGGTCAACCAGACAAGTCAGAAACTCCCATGAGTATGATCTTAAAATATCGCCACCCAAGTTGAGAAGATATACCTCTGTTTTCTTTATACAGACGGGGGAAGAGGCACAATATAGGTATTGAAGAATACTGCATACGCTGTCCTATTTGCTTTTATGAGTCTGTGTGGTTTTTTTCCCAATTCTCTGTCATAGTGGATTGCTCCAATGAATAGAGGAAGGGGAAGGATATATTTGGAAATGAAGGTGAGATAAAAAAAAAGTGAAATGCCTCCCAAAATGGACTTAGAGTCAGGAAAGACCTATTAATATCATTCCTTAGATAACTAACTGTGTGACTCTGGACAAATTACTTAACCTCTCTGTGTCTCACTTTCCTCAACTGTTAAAAGAAAGGGCTAGTGCTGGATCTAGTGGCACATGCCTGTAGTCTGTGCTACTAAGTGGACTGAGGCTGGTGGACGGCTTGAACTTGGCAGCTAAAGCAGACCGGGCTGAGACATAGTCCTGTACCCATGTGTTGAACCCCTAAGAGCACCAGGCCAACAGGCAGCCTAAGGAGGGACAAAATGGTCCAATTCAGAAAAGAGGGAGTCAAAGGTTTCATGTCCATCAGCAGTGGAACTGGGTCTGTGAGCGGCTATTTTGGTTCTAATCTGGGGATAGAAAGGAGTTGGAGGACGAGGAGGAGGGAGGAGGAGGAGGAGGAGGAGGAGGAGGAGAAAAAGGGGCTGATGATGTTTAAGCTCTAAATCTATGATTCTATGAAATAAATGATATCTATATAATTGATACATGATTAATAGTCGGTTGGGGCTCAACTTTTCTTTTGTAGTGAAATGATAACAAATGAATGGCAAAACCCTCTGAACCAGAGACATTTGGGAAGGGCAAGACAAGGCCTGCTCTAGCCATTTTTACATTTTATTTCATTTTATTTTATTAATTCTTCTTTTCTGGGGCAATTAGGGTTAAGTGAGGTGCCTAGAGTTTGTAAGTAGGTAAGTAAATATCAAGTGTCTGAGGCTAGATTTGAATTCAGGTCCTCCTAACTTCAGTGCTAGTGCTCTGTCCATCCATAAGGATCCCTACAGGCCATATACAGACTTAGAAAGCCCACATATTAACATTTTCTATGCTCTACTATATTTTTACTTGTTAAATATTTCCCAGTTACCCTCAGGAGTTTTGCCATTGGCCTAGAAGTCACTGGAATTGGGGCCAGGAAGACAGACCAGGTTTCAAGTCCCAATTCAAACACTTACTTAGCTGTGTGACCCCAGGCAAGAAACCTGACTATGTCTTAGTTCCCTAATCTATAAAATGAGAGGCTTGGACTTGATAGCCTCTGGGGTTTCTTCCATGTCTAAATCTGTGACTTCATGACCTGACAAGTGGAGAGAAAATAGATGCTGATCACAAAGGAGTAAAAAGAACATATGTGAAAGCTAATGGTTAAAGGGATTCTTGTCTTGGCATAAATTCTGGATGTCATTATCGCATTTTCCTTAGGTGGGGCCCCCCGAGAAGCTATTCACACAAAACTTTCAAGATTTCTTCCTGAATCCAAAGCTAATTCGAGGGAGGAAACCCCGAGTTTTAATCTACCCTCAGCCTCTTCCTAGTCGTGTGATGCTGGAGAAGTCCTTTAATTCATCTATGCCTCAGTTCCCTCACCTGTAAAATGGGAACAGTGACAGCCTCTATCTCAGAGGTTTGGCGTAAAGATCAAAATGAAATAATATGTGCAAAAGTGCGTTGCTACCATCTCAGCGTTAAATAAATATTAATTATTCTAGAACCATGGACAGATCAAGAAGGGGAGAGAAACGTGGAGGCAAAGATCCTGGAGAAGAGTTTACCTTCTTGGGTCTGTGAGGCATCTGAGGAAGATGAGCCTGAGCCTGTGGCATCCGTGACTCCCGTGTGAGAAGTGGGGCCCTCAGTGACTCCCGTGCGAGGAGTGGGGCCCTTGGTGACTCCCGTGCGAGGAGTGGGGCCCTTGGTGACTCCCGTGCGAGGAGTGGGGCCCTTGGTGACTCCCGTGCGAGGAGTGGGGCCCTCTGTGCCGTGGAGAAGCCCCGCGGAGTGCCCCCCTCCATCAGAAGGCAGGCTGCTATTGGTGAGAGATCGCAATGTCCTCTCTCCACTCCTAGATGAAATAGCTGAGGCATCTGGACTGGGATGAAGAAAACTGGGAGTACTTCCTTCTGAACCTGACCTTCTCCCCAGCTCACGACTCTCTTCAGTGTCTGGAATGAGAATCAAAGAGGAGACAATACTACCTAACTCTGAAAGCGGGCAATGAACACCCTTGCATGGGGAGTTCTAGGTATTTACACAAGGTTTTCACTGGAGTTAACTACGGGGAAGATCAAAATGAACGTTGCAGCTACAAAGAAGAAATTGGTATTCAAAACCTTTAAAGTTAATGGGTTTGTAGGCTTGAAACATTTGAGCTGAACCAGATCAGGGGTTCTTAATCAGAGTCCACAGGCCCCTCAAAAGATCTGTGTATAGATTGCAAGGGATCCATGAACTTGGATGGGGAAAAAACCTACAACTTATTTTCGCTAACCTCTAATCAAAATTAGTGTTTCCAATTGGAACCCTAATGCATTGTTGGTGGAGTTGTGAACTGATCCAACTGTTCAGAAGTATAATTTGAACTATGCCCAAAGGGCTATACAACTATTCATACCCTTTGACCCAGTAATAACACTGATAGATCTGTATGCCAAAGAGATAAAAGAAAATGGACCTATATGTACAAAAATATTTATAACAGCTTTGTTTTATGGTGCAAAGAACTGAAAATTGAGAGGATGAGCATCAACTGGGAAACAGCTGAACAAGTCATATAGTACATGATTGTGACTGAACACTGTGCTATAAAAAATGATGAACAGAGTGGCTTCAGAAAAACCTGGGAAGACTTACACGAATGGATGCAAAGTGAGGCAATCAGAGCCAGGAGAACCACTATACACAGTAAGAGCAATGCTGTACCACTGTGAATGACTTGCTATTCTCAGCCATACAATGATCCAATACAATTCCAAATGACTCACGGTAAAAAATGCTGTCTACCTCTGGAGAAAGAACTGATGGAGTCTGAATACAGATCGAAGCATACTTGTTTTGCTTTCTTTATTTTTCTTGTTTTTTTGTGTGTGTGTGTTTTCTTTTGCAATATGGCTAATATGGACATGCTTTGCATAACTGCAATATGTATAATCTATAGCAAATTGATTATCTTCTCAAGAAGGGAGGAAAAGAATTTGGAACTCAAAATTTGTTTAAATGAATGCTAAATGTGGTTTTAATATGTAATTGAGAAAAATTAATCTTTCCTTCAATTATTAATGTAGGCAATAATTCACATGTATTATGCTTCACCAAAAGGGGCCATGGCACAAAACACGTCAAGACCCCCCAGACTAGATGTCCTCCAGGGGCTCTTGGGGCTCCAGAAGTCAGCCTCTCAGTATAGGAGGAAAAGCCAGCTCAGGAGTCCAAGGACCAGGTTTCTGACTTGGCTCTGACACTGGCTACCTCTGCAACCTCGGACAGCTCATTTAACCTCCGAATTTTAGTTTCCTCATTTCTAAAATCCTAAGTTGGACTAAGTTACTTCTGTGGTCCCTTCCAACTCTTGGCCTCTCATCCTACACTCTGGATTTGTGTCTTAGGAAATCTTACTATTTTAAGGAGCAAGATCAATGTTACATCTCTGTGAGTTGGTATGACTACCAACTGTGGATGGTAATGAGACAATAGGATTATGTATCTAAGCCTCTCCTTTTACCTTTTATTCTATTTAATTTGTTGCTGTCAAGTCATTTCAATTGTGTTCAACTCTTTGTAACCCAATTTGGGGTTTTCTTGGCAAAGATACTGGAGTGGTTTGCCATTTCCCTCTCCAGCTCATTTTACAGATGAGGAAACTGAGGCAAATGGAGTTAAGTGACTTTCCCAGAGTCATACAGCTATTAAATATCTAACATCAGATTTGAATTTAGAGTTTCCTGACTTCAGGCCCAATGCTCTATTCACTATGCCACCTAGTTACTCCATATTTAATTGCTTTTTTTCAATTAAGAACTTTGTAGATAGTAATATCAACTAGAGAATGGCTGAAAAAATTGTAGTATATGATTGTGATGGAATAATATTGTGCTCTAAGAAATGACAAGGAAGATGGTTTCAGAAAAACCTGGAAAAACTTATAAAAATGGATGTAAAGTGAGGTGAGCAGAACCAAGAGACCATCATACACAGTAACATCAATACAGTACAACGATCAACTGGGAAAGACTTAACTATTCTCAGTACAACAATGATGCAAGATAATTCCAAGGGACTCATGATGAAAAATGCTATCCACCTCCAAAGAAAGAAATGATGGAGTCTTAATGGAGACCAAATCACACCATTTTTTACTTTGTTTTTCTTGGTTTTTCTTTTGCTCCGTGTTTTCTTCATAACATGACTAATATCAAAACATATTTGCACATCTATAACACATCTCAAATTGCTTACTGTCTCAGAGAAGAGGGAGGAGAGGGAGAAAGGGAGGAAATTTGGAATTCAAAATTTTAAAACTGGATTTAAAAATTTTTTAATGTAATTGGAAAAAATGTTTTTTTAAGTTAAAATTAACATGGTTCAGCATGAAGACAAATTTACTAAGAAGAGGCAGGGAAGGCACCACCTGGTGGGGCTGGTAATTTATTAAATAACCTTCTCAGGGCTGTTTATCTCTTAGGAAATCATTATTCCTTCACTTGACTACTTCAGCAAGAAATGGGATTGGTTATGCTAAAGGTGCTAAGGTTTGAGAGATATGTATGGGAATGAGGACAGGGAAATGTTGCAAATAAATTATATCCCTCTCTAATTTGTATAATAACTGGAAGTTAGGTGGCACAGTGGATAGAGTACCAGGCCTAGAGTTAAGAAGACTCATCTTCAGGAGTTCAAATCCAGCCTCAGACACTGTGTGACCCTGGTAAGTCACTTAACCCTCTTTGCCTCAGTTTCTTCATCTGCAAAATGAGTTGGAGGAGGAAATGGTAAATCACTCCAGTATCTTTGCCAAGAAAACACCAAATAGGATCATGAAGAATCAGACAAGACTGAACAACAAAATAGTAGCTATTGTATCCAGAGAGAAAACATTTATCAAATATAAAGGCAGGTTTCTTTTGGTGGGCATGAGATGCAGGCACAGTTCTGAAACTCTCAGGGAGGAAACCCTGTCTTCCAATACAGATCAGCAAGAGTCTTGCCTGGGGGACTAAGAGGGGTGGATGTGTATGGGGAAAACCCTACAGGAAATGGAGATGCCAAGATGAGGCACAGAACACTGGAGGTCTGCCATGCAATTCCTGTGAATTTGTGATAACGAGGAAGCTCTGGAGACTGGACAGTTTGAAATGCTATTTTTGATTATGCACTTTTTAAAAAATGAATACCATTTTTATTATAAAAATGCAGATTTTTACTTTCAACATTTCTGTATAAGCAAATGTTCCCATTCTATTTAAAATTACAATGAAAAATCCACTATGTTAAGACATAGTCCAGCTGATGTGGGTCAGAGCTGCCCAGTTACATGATGTAGAATCCATGTTTCTTGAGGACAAGGAAAGCTTAGTTTTGATCTTTTGATTCCCCCTGTCTTGTACAGAGCCTGGCATACAGTAGATTAATGAATGCATTGGATTGTATTCTATTGATTGGATTGTTCAGTGGTAAAATAAAATGTTCACCCAGGGATGCAAGTGAGGCTGGAGTAGAGCTGATGATATTAGCCAACATTTGTATGATGTTTAAGGGTTTACAAAGTGCTTTATCTCATTTGGTCCTTATAATAACTCTATCAGGTGTATGTGATTATTATCTTTATTTAATGAGTGGGAAAACTGAGGCACATATGCCCAGGGCCTATGTGACCCCCATAGCTACGAGTGTCTAAAGCAAGATTTGAACTCAGGTCTTCTTGACTTGGGGTCCAGCACTCTATCCACCAAGCTGCCCGGGCTGAGATTTGATGCCAAGTCTTGATGCCAATACTGGCTCCTTATCTACTCTACTGAGCTGTCTCTAAAGGTAGATTTTGGATCAGTTAATTCAGCCATCCTCAAATTTTTTGGTCTGAGCACCCCCTTTATACTCTTAAAAATTACTAAGGACTCTTATGCCTGAAGAGCTTTTGTTCAGGTGGGTTATGTCTGTTGATATTGACTATATTGGAAATCAAAATCCTGCTTCTCTTACTAACTCTCTGACTTTTTGAAAGTTACCTAATCTCTCAGTTCTCTATCCTGTTTTCATAAGTTTGTACACAAGGGACAGCCTGCACTGGTAGAGAGGCTTTCCTCATCTGGGAGTTCCCTATGTGAGTGAAATCACAAGTTCAATGTGATACCCTGTACTCTGATTTGTACAATGAGCATGTTAGAAAACATAGTTTGGTTGCCATACAAATGAAGAGGGACATAAAAAAAATGTCAGCATTGGTCATAAGGGTGTTTCTTGATAAACGATTAGAAATCTTTAGTTTTTTTTGTTAAGTGAGGTTGATTTTCACTTCCCTAAAGCCTTAAGATCACAAAGAGAAGAAGTCTCAGGTAAGGAGGAGTACTGCCTACAAAGACCTTGGCCAAGCAGGGCTAGGGGTACTGTGAAATAGAGAGGGTGGTAGAGAGGACCAGAGGAGCCTTCTTAGAGATCCACCAAGCAAGGCGTGTCCTAGAGGATTGTCTTGTACTGGTGGGAATCACTGACCAAGAAACACTCAGGTGACCCCTGTGAGGAGGGAATCATTTCATGAAATTAATCAACCAACAAACATTTATTAAGTGTATACCTGGTACTATGCTAAGCACTGAGGATAAAGAGAAAGGCAAATGCAGTTCCTGCCCTCAAGCAGCTTACATTCTAGTTGGAGAGACAACATGTACACAATTAAGTGCATAAAAGATGAAGCAGAACACATGGAAAGTCGTATCAGGGAGGAGGCACTAGCTGCTGGGAGGACTTAGAAAGGACTTCTGGAAGGAGTGGGGTTTGACCTGGGAGGTGAATGGGTGTTTTTATTCCTAACTTCTAGCACAGTGTCTAGCAAACAACAAGTGCTCAGTAAATGCTGATTGCTTGCTAGATTGATTTTGTAGAAAGAGCTAGGTTTCCAGAGATCAGAGGTATCCTGAATAAAACAAGCTCAGTCTTCTTGAGGTGTGTAGCTGTGGAAAACTACATAATGAAAACTCACGTAAAGGTCGACTCCGTGAAGAATCTGAGGTCTCTAAGGAAGACACTGAAGAAGATCCTGTAGAAGGCTCAAGGAGAAGCGGATCATTTGGATCTGTACGACTTCCTGGCCACTGCTTGGAGAGCTGGGTCAACACTAAAGGGTGCACAATTTCAGGATATGAAGTGGAGTTTTCATTTGCATCCACAAAAGCTCTTTGGTTGGTCATGGACCAATGGGACATGTTCTCCCCATCTCTGGTGAAAGTCTCGAAATTGAGCTCTGCTTTAGTCTGAGTCCTAGAATTGTCATCCTCAGCCTTGGTGTCACTAAAGGGCAGCTGATGGCCTCTGTCAAAGGCTGCAAGAAAATACAGAGAACAGATAAAGACTGTCTGCAAAAATCAGCCCATGTCATTGGGTCTTGTTCAGCAGTATCACCTGGGTGTGTGAAAAATTAGCACTCACTAAGGTTTCCTTAGAAATAACTTCTGTGGGGCGGCTAGGTGGTGCAGTGAATAGAGAACTGGTTCTAGAGTCAGGAGGACCTGAGTTCAAATATGGCCTCAAACACTTAACACTTATTAGCTGTGTGACCTTGGGCAAGTCACTTAACCCCAATTGCCCTGCCTTCCCCCCTCCAGAAAACAAAAAACAAAAAAAAAAAATTCTGTCCCTCTCAGCATATATGTATGTAGCGATAAAGACCAGACTTATGATTTCATTACCATAGGGAACTCCCAGGTGATGAAACTCCCTCTACCAATACAGGTTGCCATCCTCAATAAAACTCATACAAAAGCTCCCTAAGTTATGTAACCAGTAGCTGTCAGAAGTAAGATTCACCCAGCTCTTTTGTCTTCCAGGACAGCTGTCTAGACTCTAAACCCTACTCCACACTCCCTTTCATATAGACAAATAGGTTTGTCCATTCATTAGGGAAAAGGAGGTTCTGGACCTGCGAATTTTTTTAAATCACTATGAGAAACTCCTGGTACAGAAAGTCACTTCATTGATTCAAGGTGAAAAGTACATAACTACGTGGACCCAGATGGAGTCAGGAAGACCTAAATTCAAATCCAGCTTTAGATACTTATTGACTCTGTGACCCTGGGCATGCCACTTACTTTCTGTGTTTTTTCATCCATAGAATTGCAAATTGGGGCTAATAATCACAGATACCTCCCAGGATTGTTATGTGAATGGAATGAGATATTTGTAAAGCACTTAGCAATCCTTAAACAGTTATACAAATCGCCCATATTATTGTTAATTATCTTAGCTGCCTGGACACTGAAAGGTTCAACTTGTTCATGGCCACAGAGCTAGTATGTGTCAGAGACAAGGCTTGAACCACGGTCTGCTGACTCCAGGGCTTGCTTTCTATTTACTATGCCACCCCTAGGGTGGAGGTGGGGGTAAAGAAGAAAATAAAAGGCAAAAAAGCAATTTTGCATGATATCTTTGTTGTATATTTGGAGAGAATAGCAAGCTGTACATGGTAGATTTGCAGTTTCACATGCAATCTTTTTTTTTTATCATACTGTATTGTAGAAATGCTTGTTTTATTCCTTTAATTTAAAATAAATTTCTAAAAATAATCCATAGAATATAGACATTATACACATACATTTGTGTGTCTATGCACATGCAGGTATAGATGTGTATATACATATGTATATGTGCATATGTATACATATATGTGTAAGTACACACCCACACACACAAATAGAAAGCTGACCCAACAAGTCCTGGGTTCAAGGGCTGTCTCTCATATATATATATATCAGCTCTAGGACCATGGAGACACTTTGTCCAATCTATTACCAAAATATCAATTCAATTGGATTTGACTTTGCTTTCTAATGTGTGGTGAATTGAGCACTCACTCGGGAAATCATTTTGTAAAGAGAGAGCCGAGGTCCTGAAAGAAGAATGTCCAAATGTGTTGTCTGTTGAAGGCTCGATGGATTTCCCATCACTCGGGCTCCTTGTCACTGTATTTTTTCTTCTAGCCTCCCCTAAGGAAAACGAGGCATGGGTTGACGCTGAAGAGCCAGCAGTTCTGGAATTCTTGGTTGAGCCTTCTGTTCCATTTACCAACCAAGTTCTATTAGTTGAAGACTGAAGAGTCCTTGAGGCATCTTGGATGAATATGGTAGAGATATTGTTCTCATCTGTCTGACTGACCAAAGTGTTTAAAGTAATTGAGTTCTTTGGTTCTGTTCTGATTTCAGGGGCTGAAATGGAAGAAGGAAAATCCATTGAATAATAATGGCTACCATTTGTTTGATTCTCTACAGTTTTGCAAAGCACTTTCTGTATATTATCTCATTGGATACTCAAAACAACCCTGAGAGGTAGGTGCTGTTATTTATTTCCATTTTACAGATGAGGAAACAAAGGCAGGCGGTGGTAAAGTGACTTGGCCAGGGTCATACAGCTAGTACGCATGAGGCTGGATTTGAATTCACATCTTCCTAACTCCAAGTACAATACTCTTCTCACTATGCACCTCACTGCCTCATTCATTCAGCAAATGTTTATTAAATATTTACTATGTGTAACCATAATCTGAGAGTTCATTGTAGTGTAGAAACTAGGTTCTCACAGGACATGCTAGAGAACAAACACTGGTAGGTCCTCCCAAGATGGAAGGGCTCTGAGTAGGGCTTGACAATGAATGCTCTTCCAAAGCCCAGCTTTACCAAATGCAGAGAGGCCCATCATCAAAAGGGGCTAGCTTCTTTCTAATAACACAGTTGGAGGGGTTGATATCTGTGCCATTAGCGGGACTAACCACACCAAAGAAATAAAAAATCTCTTGAAGCATTTAAATAAATCCAAGACCCTAGGTTTGGACAAAGAAGATACAATACAAAGTATCAAAGAATATGCAATCTAACAGGAAAAAACAAGACCTATCCAATCAATGACTACAATACAAAAGATGATACGATATAAACCTGTTGTTGTTAAGTCATATCTGGCCCTTTGTGACACCATTTGGGTTTTGTTATTTTTGTTTTTGGCAAAAAGGCTGCAATGGCTTGCCATTTCTTTCTCCAGCATATTTTACAGATGAGGAAACTGAGGCAAACAGGGTTAAATGACTTGCCCAGGATCACAAGGTTACAAATCTGGTCTGAGACAAGATCTGAACTTAGGAAGATGAGTCTTCCTGACCCCAGACCTAAAACTCTATCCACTGTGTCCCCTAACTCAGTGGTTCTCAACCTGTGGGTTGCGACCACCTTGGGTGTCTAATGACCCTTTCACAGGGGTCACCTAAGGGGTCACACATATTTCCAATGGTCTTAGGAATGGAGACACCGCTCCTCTATCGTCTCCAGGCAGTTCTGCCCACATGCAGATACACCCATATATATGAGTATTAAAGGGTCGCGGCATTAGGAAGGTTGAGAACCACTGCCCTAACTGCCCTAATAAAACTTTTTTAAGTTTCAGTAAAATCAGGGGCTCAGCCAGGTAGAAAAAAGAGCAGTAGCTGCGGAGTCAGAGGACCTGGGTTCCATGCCAGGTGTGGGCCTGACATAGAAGCACAGAATGCTGAAGCCTGACTAGATCTTAGGAATTATTCAGCTCACTGCCCCCCAGATCCATACACATTATATTCACATCTGTGGTTTTCTCAAAACGGCCACCCCATAACCAGGAGCACATTGTAGTAGCCAGGAGCACATTGTACTAATCAGGAGCACATTGTACTAGCCAGGAGCACACTGTACTAGCCAGGAGCACACTGTACTAGCCAGGAGCACACTGTACTAACCAGGAGCACACTGTACTAACCAGGAGCACACTGTACTAACCAGGAGCACATTGTACCAGGAACAGTAACATTGTGTGATGACCAACTTTGACAGACTTAGCTCTTCTCAGAAATACAAGGATCTAAGACAACTCCAAAAGGCTCATGATGGAGAGATCCAGAGAAAGAACTATGGAGTTTGAATGCAGATCAAAGCACACTATTTTCCCTCTCTTTTTTGCGTCTTTTTTTGTGATTTTTTTCCCTTTGGTTCTAATTCTTCTCTACAGCATGACTAATGTGGAAATGTGTTTAATATGATTGTACATATACAGCCTATATCACACTGCATGCAGTCTTAGGAAGGGGGGAGTGGAGGGAGAGGGAGAAAATTTAGAACTCAAAATCTAACAAAAGTGAATGTTGAAAACTAAAAACAAATAATTAAAAAAAAACTACCACCTCATCAAAAATATTTAAACCACTATAAATATCAAAATGTCCCAAAGTGTCATCTGTTGAATGCTAAATGGTTTTGTGTCACTCAGATTCCTTGTCACTGTACTATGTAAATAATAACCATAGTAATCTCGTGTTTGATCAGAGAAAGATCTCAGCTTTTGAGACAAGAGCTCACTATTTGACAAAAACTTCTGGAAAAACTGGAAAGTGTACCAAGATAAGGCCAAAAAAGGTACATAATTTAGACATAAAGGGTGATACCATAAGCAGCTTAGGGGAATATGCAATAATTTATCTATCAGATCTACAGATAAAGGAAGAATTTACAAACAGACAAGAGATAGAGAACATTACAGGATATAAATGGATAATTCTGATTATATTAAGTTTAAAAGGTTTTGCACAAAGAAAATCAATGTAGTCAAGATTGTATGGAAAGAAGAAAACTGAGAGAAAAATATTTACAGCAAGTTTCTCTGATAGAGGCTTCTTTTCTCAAATATATAGAAAACTGAGTCAAATTTATAAGAATATGAGTCATTCCCCAAACGATAAATGGGTGAGGGATATGAAGAGGCAGTTTTCAGATAAAGAAATCAAAACTAAGGTCATATGACAGAAATGTTCTCAATCACTACTAGTTAGAGAAATGCAGATTAAAACAACTCTGAGCCACCAGAGATCAACACACCTCACACCGATCTTCGCTAATGTGACAGAAAAAGAAAATGATCAGTGTTGGAAGGGATTTGGGAAAGGTTTTTTGCAGGACTTTATACATGATATTTACATGATAGCACATATATGACCTGTAACAAATTGCTCGCCTTCTCAATGAGAGGGTAGAGGAGGGAGGAGAGAAGGAGACAATCTGGAAGTCAATATTTTTAAAAGCAAATGTTAAAAATTGTTTTTACATGTAACTGGAAAAACTATATATCTGTAATATAAAATGCTTATCACACATATGTGTGTATGTATATGCATACATATACATATATATACACACATAAATATTTTAAAGATATTTACTAAAGCAAAGAAATCTGGTGATGTTGTAGGCTGTGCCCACGTATAATTTTTATAATATTATCATAAACTTCATTTTAAACAACAAAATTGAACACTGTTACAAGGTATTTATATGTGAATACATGAATTTCAGCATACAAAATACCCGTATTAACTTTGGATCATGGCTCAATTTAGAGCAAGATGAGAACATAGAGGTCATCAAGTGTAGTCCTGTACTTTACAGAGGAGGAAACTGAGACAAAGAGAGACAAAGGGATTTCTTTTTTTGTTTGTTTTTTGGAGGGGGAAAGGCAGGACAATTGGGGTTAAGTGACTTGCCCAAGGTCACACAGCTAATTTTTGTGTTAAGTGTCTGAGGCCGCATTTGAACTCAGGTCCTCCTGACTCCAGGGCTGGTGCTCTACTCACTGAGACACGTAGCTACCCCTGACAAAGGGATTTCTTAAGTGCACACAGGTAGTATGTAGCTGCTCTCTCTGAGTCCCCTCTGAGCAGTCTTTGTTCATTCACCTTTGTACACTATGGTTTAAGGAGTTCTATTTACTTCAGTCTTCTCTTTTGGCTTCTTTACCTAAATATTATCTTATAAAATACTGATCAAAAATTATCAATGCTCTTTCTAGACCATAAATCAAGTATACTTGTGGAAATGTTGACTTTTCCCCAAAAAATTGTAATGAAAATTTAGGGTCATTTAAAAATTAAAAGTCATTGGATTATTTTTTTTTTTTGGTCCCACCTGGTATTTTCTTCAGTGTGGAGAACGCCCTCTTCCAACGCACATGGAAGGCTCATGGAAATATTCTAGTTTTAGAGAGTTGCCTCAGGCACTGAAATCCCTTCTTGCTCTAGAACAGTGATCCTATTATAGAACCTTCCTAGATAAGAGGAACTTCAGAATCTTAGTATCAACCTCAGCTCCTCATTCCCACTCATACCACATAGCCAATCAATTGCCAATCTTAATGTTTCGACCTCCACAGCATCCTTTCCTTTGACCCTTTTCCCACATAGCATCCTCAGGCTCTAGTCCTCAGAATGTCTATGGATCATGACAGTTTTTTACAGTTGGTTTTCAGTTTATAGATTTTGAGCTGGAAGTAATTCTCAGAGGCCATATAATCTAATCTAATCTATCTATCTATCTATCTATCTGTCTGTCTGTCTGTCTGTCTGTCTATCATCTATCTAATTGTATATATGAGAAAAATGCAATTAAGACAGGTAATATTGTAGTAAATACCATATACAGCTATGGACTGGACTTGGAGTCAGAAAGACCTCAGTGCAAATCCAGCCTCAGACACTTACTAGCTGTGTGGCCCTGTGTAAGTCACTTCACCTCTATCTGCCTCAGTTTCTTCATCTGTGAAATGGGGATAATAAGAAAACTTACCTTCCAAATTTGGTAGGTGAATAAAATGAGATCGTATTTGTAAAGTGCCCTATAAACTTTCAAATGTTATAAAGTGGCAGGATTCCAAGTAGGGTCCTGACTCCAAATCTAGTGCTCTTCCCATTACACTAAGCTGGGAAGTATGCACTCATGTGTGCATATGTATGCAAGTGTGTATGTGTGTGCATGTGTGTGAGAGTATGTGTGCATGTGTGTGTGCATGCGTGAGTGTGTGTATGCATGTGTATGTGCGTGCGTGTGTGTGAGTGTGTGTGTGTTTTTGTGTGAAATCCCAAAAGGCACAGAAGAAATCTAGAGTAATAATATTCAGTGAAGTTAAAGAGTTTTATCTGAATACACAGAAAAATTATTTCAAAATATGACAAATGAATGGGCTAAAGGCAAGCAGAAATGATGATCCCAGGATTTGTGGACTGAAGCAGTATCCAAGTACAGCTTAATAAACATTTCCCTTCCAGAGTTTAATAATAATAAGGCTGGTTATTCAATTATGGAAACAAAATAACCAGAGCATAGGAAAGAACCCAGGACATCATCTAGTCCAAAAGGTACTTATTAATAATTTATAAAGACACTCTCCTAAAACAAGTGTTTGGCCCATAGTAAGCACTAATTATTAAGCACTCATTGAGCTAGGTGGTGGACTGGATAAGAGTGCCAGATCTGAAGTTAGGAAGACGCATCTTCCTGAGTTCAAATCTGGCCTCAGACATTTGCTGTGTGACCCTGGGCAAGTCACTTAACTCTGTTTACATCTGTTTCCTCTGTTCCTCAAATGAGCTGGAGAAGAAAATGGCAAACCACACTAGTGTCTTTGCCAACAAAACTCCAAAAGGGGTCACAGAGAACTGGACATGACTGAAACCACTCAATGACAAAAAGCATTTAATAAATGCTTGCTGAGTGACTGGAAGGTATCAGAATTATCTCTTTAACTGAGGCAGCAGAACCTGGGTCCAAGTTATATGTAAGAGGAGCTAGGTGCTTAAACAAAGTCAGTATGTTGAGTAACTCAGGGGTCACTTTTTGCTTAGGTGACATAAACTCTACAGCCAGCGCACTGGAGCAAAGCAGACCTCAGTTTGAATCCTGACTCTTGAACCTAATTCCAGTGTGATTGTGAGTAAAACACTCTCCCGTCTTCGCGATTCATGTTAGAACAAGGGAGTTTAGTTGTAGGGCTAATACGTCCCCACACAGTTCAAGATGCTCTGACCTTAAGTATTTCTCAAAACCTAGGCCAGTCCATCCCAATAATATTCCTTACTAATTTTCCCCCTTCCGTTCCCGGGACCACTAGGAAATGCTTATTATCATTAATTATTGTTGTGGTTTTTTTGTTCAGCTGTTTCTGACTCTGTGACCCTATTTGGAGTTTTCTTAGCAAAGATACTGCAGTCCTTTACCATTTCTTTCTCTAGCTCATTTTACAGATGAGGAAACAGGCAAACAGGGTTAAGTGACTTGCCCAGGGTCACAGAGCTAGTAAGTGTTTGAGGCCAGATTTGAACTCATAAAGATGAGTCTTTCTGATTCCAGGGTCAGCACTCTATCCACTGCACCACTGCACCACTGAGCTGCCCCTATTAAGTATTAAAAAATATGTACACAAATATAGTATGTATAAAATAAAATAGAAAGATACTATTTTAATATTACTACTAGCACCACCACAAGCACCACCACCATTTATATGGTACTTGCTTTATAAAAATCATCTCATTCTCTCCTCCCAACAGTCCTGGGAATTAAGTGCTATTACCATCCCCTTTCTATAGATAAAACAACTCAGAGTGTGGTTAATTGGCTGACTAGGGTCACACAGCTAGTAAGCATCTGAGTTTGGCTGAATTTGAACTCAGGTCTTCTCCAGGGCCAGCAGTCTACCCAACACACCACCTAGCTGCATAATACATGCTTCCAGCATAAACATATCACAACCCCTCCCACTAAGATACCATAAAGAGAAAAAAAGAAGAGAGAGTGTATAAGGTTTCTTTTATGCCCATTGCCTGAGCTGTCCTTTGAGAGCCTATGGATATGTTTATTAATAATAACAACAGCTGTATTTAATGGCCACAATAAACCATATTAGTCATTTATTAATAATAATAGTGTTTATATATCACTTTAAGGTTTGCAACGGGTTTTACAAATCTCAAACTCTGGGAGGTAAGTGCTCTTATTATCCCTATATTACAGATGAGGAAACCAAGGCAGATAGAGGTTAAAGTGACTTACTCAGGATCACACAGCTACTAAATGTTTGAGGTTGGATTTGAACTCAGATCTTCCTGACTACAGACCTGGCTCACTATCTACTTCAGCACCTAGAAATAACTTGTGTAAAAATAAAAATGGAGAAGGGGAGAAAGAAATGGACTTGGACTCAGGATCCCTGGGTCCTACACACTAGCTATAAGACCTTGGGCAAGTCACTACATTTCTTCTACCAAGTAGAGGCTCATTTATTCAGCAGACACAGATGCAGCTTCTATAGGTTTTATTCTAGACTCTATTCCACCCACACTTTCAAGACTAAAATAACTGTAAGTGGAAAGAGCACAAAATTTGGAACCTGATTTTGTACTTGCAACTTTTATGACCTTGGGCAAGTCTCTCATTTCTCTGGGTCTGTTTCCTTTTCTGTATAATGAGGAAGTTTGGTTGTATGAATCCCAAGGTCAATTCCAACCAAGATCCTCTTTATCACTAACTCTAAGATCCTATAAACGACTGTGTTGCAACGTATTGTGGAAGGTGCAGAAGATATGAACCTAGATCCAATACAATCCTGCCATCGCCACCCCTCTTAAAATGGCACACACTACTACTTTGTAATTAAAGCAAACTGGATTACAAGAGACAACTACTAAATTTTAGTGTTAGTGTCTACACCTGGGAAATCAACAAACGTTCTTAATAACAGTTAGATGGATTGTTTTGTTGATTAGCTGTAAAAGGTGAGGGAGAAATTGTCAATAATATACATTAAACGTGTAGGGGGTTTGAGCAGTCCAAGAAGGCTTCATGGGCT
Source organism: Pseudocheirus occidentalis (assembly GCA_028646575.1). NCBI lineage: Eukaryota > Metazoa > Chordata > Mammalia > Diprotodontia > Pseudocheiridae > Pseudocheirus > Pseudocheirus occidentalis. The sequence goes on from CM053596.1 coordinate 255,964,527, forward strand.
CTTAAATGGAGTCTATGAATTCTGTGACTGTGGTAAATACTCACATGAAGACTTGGTTGAGGGAGATGGGTAAGTTGATGTCCTGGAGAAATGTGGCCATGGCAGTTTTGTGTGATGTCTCCCAGGGGACAAGGTATTTGGTCCTTCAGTCTCTGATACAGAAGTAGAAGAATGCATCAGACTGGAAGGAGTGGCTATTTCTGTAGGTGGAGTAGTTCCTTCTCTGGCTTCCATGGAGGGAGTGATGTTAGTTAGAGACCTGAATGTCCTCCCTTTTCCCCTTGTCAGGAACTCTGAGATGGTCATAAAGGTGGCGATACTTTCTTCTGACTCTAAACTGTTAGCTGCCTGATGGAAGCTTTCCAGGGCTAAAATCAGATAAGGAAAAATTAAAATTTCAGCAGCTTCTCATAGAAATGTCATAATTCCCTAGAAATGTCATAATTGGGTTTTTTGAGAAAATTGCTATTATGAATTTAATAATTACCACCAAGCACAAACATATACAAAGAAGAACATAAAAAGACAACTGCATATAAAACAATAAATTTCTGTTACATATTTTTTAAAAGTGTATTTATTAACAAAGTAGCAACAAATTGCCTTTGTGTATCCCTTCTGAATTTCCTTTTGTTTTCTTCTATATATTTTAATTTCTCTCTGGCTTCCATTCATGTATGATTCAAGGCTACAGGGTTCAAAAATCTGAAATAACAAAGAGCCCCCAAAGTGGCTTCTGATCCAGAAAAGATGATGACTCAATGGGTCTTTTAAAAGGAAGAAAGTTTCTGGCTGGGCTCTTCCATCTGCAGTTCGCCAGATGATATCATGCAAGGGAAGGAGGATGGCTCTTTTCTATCCCAGTATCTTGGAGACCCTGCCACTGCTCCCCACACACACAACATATGGGGAGCTCATCAGGATAGAAATACTGCCTTATACCCTGGTAAGGTTTAAATATTAGCCTCCTAGATGATTGCAAGCATAGTGGACATTTTTTTTTACTGAATTCTGTTCTTCTTCTTAAATCTATTAATGTGGACTATGATTCTTTCACGTTTAGCATTTCTTTCTGTATAGGAATAAACTGCCTGTTTAATACTCAATTTTTAGTTTCCTAATCCTTAACCTATATCCTGTATCTCAGGGGTTCTTAACCTGAGGTTTGTGAACTGTTAATATCTTGATAACTATATTTCACTATAATTGATTTTCATCTCTAAATCCTAAGGACTTTATTTTATACATCTAAAAACTATTCTGAGAAGGGGTCTATAGGCTTCACTAGACTAACAAAGGGACTTGTGACACAAACATGTCCTATGAGGTTGTGAGAAAATTGCTCTGTAAACCTTTTGTGCTGTCCAGATGTGCATTAGGGGTGCTGGTCACCAGTCAGCCAGCTCCTGCCTCACTACAGCTACTGAAGCGGCCATCTAGGATTCACCTGAATACCACAACGGAGGAGTAATGCACTGCACTTCAAAGCAGCTCTATGCACCTTGTGAGAACATTCATTGTTTCAAAGTTTCTTTACATCAAGCATAAATATGCCTCTTTTTCAGTGACTACCCACTGCTTCTAGTTCCAGTCTGGGGCCAAGTGAAATGAATTCATTCTTTCTCCTTCTCTCCCTGTCTCCTTGTGTGTCTCTCTGTCTCTCTGTATCTGTCTATCTGTCTGTCTCTGTCGCTCTCTGTGTCTTTGTCTCCCCTCTCTGTGTCTGTCTCTCTTCCTCCTTCTCTCTGTCTTTCTGTTTCTCTTCTCTCTTTCCCTCTCTCTTCCTTTTCTCCTTCTCTCTTTGTCTCTCTCTGTGTCTGTCTCTCTCCATGTCTGTCTCTCTCCCAATATATCTGTGTCTCTCTCTCTCCATCTCTTTGTCTCCCTTCTCTGCCTCTGCCTCTCCCTCTCTCTCTTCTCCTCTCTCCCTCTTTCTTCTCTCTCTTCATCTCTCTCCTGCTATTTCTATATTTCTGTCTCTCCCTCTGCCTCTTTCCATATATATGCACATATCTCTATATAAATGTATGTAGCATATGTATATATAAATATCTATGTGTATGTATACACATACACATGTGTGTATATATTCATATATGTGGAAAGAGAAAAAGAACAAGACAGAAAAAGACAAAGACTAGACTTTCAAATATGGGTATCATGCCACCACCTCCTTGCTCCTTCCATCAAAGCTTTTCTCTAGAATAAACACCCCCAATTCCTTCAACTGATCCTCATAGGGTATGAAATCAAAGACCTTCCTAATTGCCTTCTTCTGGATACTCTCCAACTTATAAATATCCTTTCTAAACTGTGCCCTTGTCATCAGGCTACTCTCTTCACTTTCCTACAAAAATGTCACATTCCTCACTCATCATTCTCTTTGAGAATGAAAGACCAACAATAACAACTCCTCATGACCACCTCTGTACCTTTATTTATGCGTCCCCTCCTCCCACCTCTACTGCCATTGGATGCCTTCTCCATTCCACTGTGCCTGTTCAAATCCTACCTATCATTCAGTGGTTTCTTGACAAAACTCTTTGTTAGAAAACCACCATCCATCAAACTGTGCAGGTCACAGATCTTTGTGGTAGTGTTCCCAGCAGCTAACATTTAAGCTGTCTTTAAGGAGAGAAAAAAAAATCACAAAACACAATCACACAAAAATCAAATGAACATTCTTGGAAGTTTTCCCAGATTGTCTACACTTTCCCATCTGGTCCCTCTGAGACCAAAAGAACATGTGGCAAGATTTCTCAATGTGATTAGGGTTATATACTGTCTGTGGACTAGCAATTCCCTAAGACCTAGGCCCTCTACATATGAGATATTCATCAGTTTGGAATACCTGGTTCAGTTAAGTAGCACATGGAGATAGGGAAGCCAGAGTCATAGATTTTACCCTATTTGAGCAAGTACTCAAAAGAGATCAGTTTAAATATTAACATTTTAAAACAAAATGGATAGAAATGTACATTACTGTAATCATGACAAGAAACTAGACATGCAGCCCATTGAGTTAATCTATTCATGTATCTTAGATATTTCAAGTAGACAATGAGTTGGGTCCAAAGTTGAATACAAGATTATTTGGGATCACATTTCAGAAATGGTACAAAGATTTCAATGATCCCAGGCTATTTGCTAATGCAAAAGCCATTCTCTTTATCAAAAGAATCTTGCTTCTGTCACTTAACAGCTTCTGTCACTTAACAGACCCTGGGTAAATCACTTAATCAACCTCAGTTTCTTTTCTGTAAAATGGGGGTAATAATAGCACCTACTTTATGAGGTCACTTTCCGAGGTCAAATGAGATTAAGTATATAAAGGACTTTTCAAACCTTACTGAAATATGAGATACTATTATTTCATTATTAACATTGTTATTGCTGTCACTATAGAGACATGGTTGGGAACCATGAAACACCATAACCTCCAAAAAGAAACCCCACCAAAATTGGCAAGGAGAGGGTGAAAATGCAGTGTCTGTAAGCCAGATTCCTGTGCATTATTTATGATAACTGTCATATGAGAAGCAGCATGAAGGACATCATTAAGAACAAGTATGAGCAGAAAAGAAAGTGTGTCAAGAATAGCAGTGATATACTCAAGTTATCGAAAGAACAAACGAATGGTTCCTAACACATTGGAAATAAGGAAGGAAGGATTCAAATAGCTCAATGGTCCTATGATCACACCATTGGGGATGTTCCCAGAAGCAGTGCAGATCACCACCCATCCATGCCTGTCCCTCTTGTTCATACTCTTCTCTAAGTTCTCCAAAGAGAATACACCCAACATGTTGGGAAGGGAGTGGGGAGAGTTTCCATTTTCTTGACAGTTTGAGACTATGAATGAGGATTACACAGGAGAGGAAGGAATAAAGGGATTACAATCAGCTCTGGTAGAGGGAAAACTAATATAAGATCACAGATCCACCTAAGGTTAGGCCACTTCACTGCTTCATGGCCCTAAACCTAGAACATATTCCCCTGCCCTTCCCCAAGCCCTCCCACTCCATACTATTTTTTCATGTAAGTTGAGCATGAGCATCATGAACACACCTGAGAGGTTTCTCTGAGAGGATGGGACAGAGGGTATCTCTGAAGAATGTCCAAGTGATGGAGTAGCTTTCGTCCTACTGTAAGAGGTCATACTCCCTCTGGATTTTGATGTTTCCAGGGCTAGAGTTGTGCTTCCTGGGGCATCCAGTGTGGTCCTGTTGTTGCTGGGATTCTTAAACTTCTCAAGACTTTTGAGGACCTCAGTTGAAATGTTTTTGTCATACAAAGAAGAGGTGGTGAAATTTTCTCTTTGGAGCTCAGAACTTTTATCTGGCTTGTGACTTCTCATGGCAGCTGAAAGAATAAGAAAATAGCTAGGTGAGAACCTCCTGGTTTCCAGAAGGTCAGTAACATGAGCCTTCAGAAAGATTACTGAAAGAAAACTCTGCTCACAAGCATTGACCACACATGAAATAAATCCATCTTACATTTAATACTACAGGTACCATAGTGGATTAAGAGCTGGCTTCAAATCCTGCCTCTAACACATTCTGGCTGTATGACCTTAGGCAATTCACCTAAGCTATCAATTCTCTAGAGTCTAAGTTGCAGAGAAAGTGGCCATCTTCATTGGTAGAATTTTTTCAGCCAGTCATTGTCTATAATAGCAATCAAATCCAGGGTCTATTCCTTCTATCACTTCACTCATTTAAAAATATTTATAGAGTATCTAGCACTGTGCTTTAAGAAGTGAATTACTGAATGGATTTTACCTCATTCTAAGTGAGTATGTGAAACGTCCTTAGCCTGAAAGGACCAAAGTCTCCCATTCCATCCTAGACCATCTCCAGTCATCCTGATGAAAATCTGGTCACTGGATCCAGATGACTCTGTGTAGCAGTAACCACACTGGCATACCCAGGATGACTGCTAACATAGGTTCATAGAACTGGTTTCCTAGGAAATATGGCTGTTTAAGGGGTCAACAATCTTTTTTAGTTACATTCATTAGTTCAGGGAGAAAATCAGCACCCTGAACTTGAGAGAAAATTTAAACAGAGAAAATAAACACAGAGAAATAAAGACCAACAGACAGGGCTTAAAACTGTCTGAGAAATTAGCACAGATCAACAGACAGATCCAACTGTCTGACCAAGAAAATACATGCATAGTTACCAGAGAGAGAAGCACCAACATCTGGGTTTTCAAAGGCGGGGAGGTGGGGGGGTGGGGAGGGAAGGCTCCTTAATGGCTACAGAGAGTCTCATCTGGTCAAATCACAAGAACACTCTTCTGACCAGTGAGCTCCAAAGCAAAATGCCAGAGTGTATATACCCATTTTAGAGCCAGAGGGCATGGCAACCCTTGTGACTGAGTGCCTAATTAGAAATGAAAAAAGGTGTAAAAGCCTTCCAACAAGTAAGCCTCCCCTAAGCAAGCTTCCCTTAATGGGCCCCACAGGAGGCCTATTAATAGGTGAGGAAGATCTTATATCCCATTAACATTACACCCTGGAGAAGACAGTGAGACTGGTGATCTTGCACAGCCCTCCCTCACTTGAATCAAAGTCAACCTCAAGTCATGTCATCATCTCCCTGCTGCCAGGGTCCTCTTTGGGACCGAGAAGGAAAGACAAACACAACAGCAGCAGCACTATGCTAGATACTGGATGAGAGACAAAAGTTATGGGTCATAAGCTCCTGTCCTCTGCTCTCTAAAGGTTTACAGAAGACTTCCCCCATGACACATCTGTGAGGTGGGTCGAGCAATCATTACTTTCCCCATTTTACAGGTGACGAAACTGAAGAGAACAAGAATGTGAACCCAGGTCTCCTACTACCACATCCAACCATCTTATCACCCTAAGAATCTTGGAAAGACAAAAAGTTATCCCAAAACAAACATACATGGCGTTGTTTAAATAACAGCGGGAGGTGGAATATGATTAAATACTGAAGTAACTGGTTACATACAAGAGGAGTTCAAAGAAGGGGAAGTCAATATGGGGTTCATGGAAAAAGAGGATTTGTAGAGTGTTCACATTCAGGGAGAGTGGGGAAAGGGAACTTCGTGTCAGGAGAAAAGTAGGAGACAGCTGTGGACAGCTAGGTGCTATGCTGATTGGGAGTGGGGGGAGAAGCTGGAAATTAAGCTCAGCTCTTCTATGGACCCAAGGGCTTCAGTCTTTGCACCAAAGTGTGTATAATGGGAAGAGGGAGAGGTCGTTCACATACTTTCCACTCTCACAGTGAGAATGGAGGTGGAGACATTCAACTGCAGAAAGAAGCTCACTGAAGATCAGTTCAGAACTGATTTCTCAACCTCCCAAATGAAGGGGTTGGATGACATTCTTTTCTCTAATAAACTGGCCTCCAGCTCTAGCGTTCTGTGAGTGTTCAATGACATCAGTGGTATAGGAAGACTTATCTGGTGGAAGTGCCTAGGACTGATGGGGATGGTAGGAGCATGGAGAACAGTTGGGAGACTGCTGCCGTGACACAGACCTGACACCATGACTATAATGGTAGCAGTGGCTGTGGCTTTGCAATCAGAGGATCTCAGTTTAAATCTTGTCGTTGTCTCTTACTACTGGCGCGACCTTGGCCAAGTCACCTATGCTCTCTGGGCCTCTGTAAAATGAGAATATTAAACTTGATGGCCTTTAAAGTCCCTTCTGGCTCTAAATCTAGGATCTTAAGACATTGTGATCCTTTTAAGAGGTAATGGAGAATAGATGTTTTGAAGGGAGAATCAATAAGATTCATCGACTGATTAGAAATAATGGATAAAGGATGGGGGAAGGGTCAACGATGGCTCAGGTCTCCTCTTGTTTATTGCACTGCCACAGGGACACACTGGCATCATCAACTTGGGTTTAATAAAATAAAGATCCTGTCTAATTGTGCTGGAAAATGGGTACTCCTTAGCACAACAAGCCAGTGAGATATTATGAAGCCCTGAGGCTGCCTGGGGACTAACAAACATAAAAAAATCCTCCCCTACAGAAAACAGGAACCCTAAGGCACTACTGGTAAAGCTGCAAGCCTGGACCTATGGCCCCAACTAACTGAACTGTATAGCCCTCAAGACCCAGCAATACTCCTATTTAGGGGCCTAGATCACAAAGAAATCAAAGAGGAAAAGGAACTGCATGTACAAAAATACTGATATTTGCTCTTTTCTACCAGCAAAACACTAGAGAATAAGGTTCTGCTCACCTTTTGGGATGCTGCGAAACAAACTGGCACAGGAGTGTAACAGAGTATCATTGTATTGGTAAGAAATAATGAGATAGGTTGTTTCAGAGGAAACTGAGAAAGCTTCTGTGACTTGATGCAGAGGGAAGTGAGCAGAACCAAGAGGATGGTTTATGTAATAGTTCCCAAATTTAAATTTGAAAGACCTAGAAGCTTTCATCAATGCAATTACGGCATTGTCACTTGGGCCCCTATCCTAATCCGTCCCTCTCTCCCTTGTGCTTTGCCTGTTCACTCACTCACACACACACACACATACACACACACACACATACACACACACAGAGTCATTTCAATAGCAGAAGTAGCCTACTAGCCATACCCACAATCGGCCCTCAGCAACAAGAGTTGATACCATCTTGCCTTGGCCACCAATGTTTAAACTGGAGCAAGTGGAGAAAAAGGATGGAAAGCTTTAATGCATGTGAAGATGTGAACCCTGAACACTCTAGATCTACAAGGAAAACTTTAGTAAAAATGTGAGCTCCCTAAATGCATGTGGCCTTCTCACCCTGGAACATCCCTCTGCCCCTGCAGCCTCTTCTCCATTGGGGAGTTCTTCTCAGAATCTCCACTTTGAGGAAGGGCCCAGGACAACCATCCTTAATTCTTCTCTTGGCTCTACTTCTGACTCTCCAGACCTTAATTCTTCAGCTGCCTTCTTATTCTGGAACATCCTTCTTTCCCTGTAGTCTTCTCATCCTGGAACCACCCTCCACCCCTTCTCCTAAGTTCCTCCTAGAACCTCCATTTTGAGGAAAGGCCTTTAGGCATCCTTCATTCCTCTCTTACCTCTCTTTCTGAGTCTCTGGGCTTTACCACCATGGCCCACATGGGTACTTATCCCACTTTTCAACTCCTATACATATGTACATTATATATACATATGTGTGTATATATACATACATGTGCACACACACAGAGTCTTTTCCCATTAGAATATGAGCTCCTTGAGGGCAGGAGCTGTCTTTCATTTTGCCTGTATCTGAATCCCCCTTGCTTAGCATAGTTTCTGGTATACCATAAGCACTTACTAAATGCTTATTGACTGACAAAGCACAATTCTATAAAGATGAAGCATGATACCCTCCTCCTGGAAGTGATGAACATAAAATGCACAATATGATGTGGATTTTTGTACATATCTAATGGAGGAATTGTTTCACTTGACTATGTGCATTACTTATGAGCTCTTGATTTTTCTCTTTATTAAAAACTGTACATTTGAGAGGGAAAGAAAATAAATATTTATTAAAAATAAACAAGAGTAAGAATGAAAGAAGAGCATTCCCCAGGGGAATGTAAGTTTATGAAGATTTTGAGGCAATGAAGGAGGAAGGAGGGATCCGGGAACTTGGGCTTCATGACTAAAAGGGCCTATTGTCTATTCAGAACAACAGTGGAGAATGCCATAGATACAGCCCAAGAGCCATCACTGGGTATCTTCTGCACATGGCCTGATGATCATATTTCCAGCAGTCTCTGACCATAAGGTTGTATCTAAAGCAGCAAGAAGGAAAACCAAGATCTGACAACTGTACAGTTAACCTCGTCAATGTAGAAAGCCGTGTCACCATACTATTTACCGTCTAATGCTTGTGTCTAATTGGCTGGTAGAGTTCTAACATGGTTCGTTCCCCATTTCAATCCCCTGTCAACTCCAAAATGAAACACTGAGTTCTACAGCAAGAGACTTGACCCCCCTTCCATCCAGTGACCTTGCACATCTAATCCATTTGTCATAAGGGGAACTGGGTAAGCTGGACAATGCAATGAGACCCACCCACACTATTAAAAAAGCAAGCCAAAGTCTTCTTTGATGGATGCCTAGCTGATCCTACACTTTTCATCAATTGATCAAAGAGCTACCAAATCTCTGTTCTCCTGAATGTTATGCAGACACAGGATGAAAGAATAGCTTAGACTGGGAAATTCTATAACATTCTATAATACAAACCTTGCCTCATAGAGTGACTTAGCTAAATATCATATTTATTATGGATGAGCCCAATATGGTCTCATTAATATCTTTAGCTCCATCAAACCCAAAGAAATTAATCAAATGTTAAAATAATGTAAACACTCAAGAACAAACCAGGGAGACAGATTCTAGCTTAACCTACAGAAAACTTTTCTGATAGTTAAAGCTTATCTAAAAATGAAATGATACCTACCTTGTAAGGTACTTATGAGGTGGTAGAGGTCTTCCAATAAAGATTAGGTGCTCCTTTGCTGGGGCCATTACAAGGGAGTGGGGGGGAGATGCAGAAAGCAACATTTAAGTATTCTCTGAGGCCCCTTCCAACTTAATAATTCTGTGCCACTGGATTTAAGTGAGAAAGGGCTATGCAAAGTCACCAGCCTCACCTTCTCCTACAGAACCTGAGTCAGATGCAACTGAAACCACTTCACAACATCAACAAATGTATCCCCAGGCTTAGCACAGGGTCTGAGATACAGAGTAAGCCCTTAATAAATGCTTGCTAGTCGACTGAAAAAAAGCTGACACCAAGAGTCTGAGCAAAACACTTATCAGGGGGTCTTCAGAACTGGTACCTTATGATCCCATTCAAGCACATAGCATTCAGTAAATTACAGCAGTAAAAAGTGGCATGTGCTATCACCAGCAATCACACCATTAGATGGCTTTGCTTATGAACGAGTAAGAATTCAATAGACAAAAACAGTGAAGACATCCAGAGCATAGGAAACAGAAGGGAAAAAAGGAAAGGAGCCAGAAAGCGCAGGGTCTGTGTGGATAAAGATGCCCAGTGCAGTTTATGGTACTGATGGCACTAGCTAGCAGATTGCCTGAGATAAGTCTGAGGACAGAGGGAAAGGACTTCGTTTGGGAGACAGAACTCAACTATCTACTCAAAATGAAGAAACCAAAAAGGGGCAGGTGGAAAAAGTCAAGTGTCCTGTCTACAAATCCAGCTCTAAGGCAATCAAGTATTGTAGGAAGGCAGACTGGACTCTAGGATCAGGGAGGCTCCTTGGGGAAGGACAGTCCCTCTCAGAACACTGCATTCAAGGTGCACTAAGCTGGGATCTTGTGCTTCCCAAGTTGGATCATCCATCCAACCTTGGGCAAAATAATTAAGCAGATGAAAGCTGCTATTTTCCTTTCAGGGACTCCTCTTTCCAAGGCACCCAGGCCCTCATAAAGCCCTGGGTCCTTCCATAGTGACAGAGAGGCTGTGCAGCCAGAGAGGGGGGTTGGGCAGCTTCAAATAAGTTCAAATCCAGCTGCATCATATATTAACTTGTGATCTTGGGCTAGTAGTGGTTTCACATCTTTAACTCAGTTTTACATGGAGAGGAAAGGTGTTGGTCTAGACCAGCAGTTCTCAATCTGTGGGTTATGTTCAATTTGTAACAATGAAAACACATTCTGCATATCAGATATTTACATTACGATTCATAACAGTAGCAAAATTGCAGTTATGAAGTAGCAATGAAAATAATTTTATGGTTGGGAGTCACCACAACATGAGGAACTGTATCAAAGGGTCGCAGCATTAGGAAGGTAAAGGATCACTGGTCTAGATGAACTCTGAGGTCCTTTGCAGGTTTAGCTCTGTGCTCCTTAGTCTAGAATTCAATAAACATTTATTAAGCACCTATTACATGCCAGGCCCTGTGCTAAGTGCTGGGGATACAAAAAGAGGCAAAAGAGAGTCCCTGCCTTCAGGGTGCTTACAATCTAAGGGGGAAACACCATGCAAACAAATATATAGTAAGCAAGCTATGTATAGGATAAATAGGAATGCTGCAAATGCTCCACTCTGTCAGTGATGAAGACCGGAGTATTAGGGAGGGGTTTTATGGGGGGAGGTTTCCGAAAAAGAAAAATCAGCTACTTATCTACTGCACAGTTACAGGATCTGGGTCCACAATAAACATAAAATTTCAGGGGATTTTTGCAGTTACTAGATCTGCTACTTCCAGGCAACCCTAGAACCAGGATGAAGTTTTTTGTATGCAAGCACATAACAAGAACCAATTGTAAATACATACATAAGCTGTTCTCTTGCAATGTGAAGGTAACCCTGCTGAACCCAGCAAAGTAGGGTAAGTGCTTTGGTGTTCAGCCAGGCTTCTGTGACCCCTGTGGTCTCCATTGTTGGGGTGGAGGGGCAGGGAAGAAGAGAGTTGACATCAAACTCCCTGGTCAGCATCAGAGAAGAGATATTGCTGTCTGTACTCTCCCTCTCTACTGGAAATTCTGAAAAGAAATTTTGAGATTCCACTGCATGCCATTAATACTGGCAAAGATGACCAACAAAAAAGAAAATGATAAATATTGGAAGGGCTGGGGGAAAACAGGAACATCGATGCCTTATGGATGGACATGTAAATAGGTACAAATGGTTCTGGAAAGGAATTTGGAATTATATATTAAAAAAGGTGCTAACTGGTACATTACCTTTAACCCTGCTAAATACTATTGCTTGGCCTATATCCAAGAGATCAAAGAAAGAAGAAAAGGTTCCATATGTACAAAAATATTTATAGCAGCTCTTTTCATGGCCACAAAAACCTGAAAATTGAAAGTGTGCCCATCAATAAAGGAAAAGTTGAGTAAACTATAGCATATGAATATGACAGAATACTATTATTCTGAAAGAAATAAAGAAACATGGAAGGACTTAGGTGAACTGATGAAGAATGAACTGAGCAGAACCAGGAGAATGGTTTATATTATGTCATCAATATTATGGAAGGGAATGATTCTGGAAACTTTTATAAAACAAGGAAGAAAGAACTGAGCAGAACCAGAATAATTTATACATGAACAGCAGCAACATTGTAAAGATAACCAGCTTTAAAAGACTTAGGAATTTTGTTCAAAACAATGACTAACCACAAATCCAAAGGACTCACAATGAATCCTATACATGCTCAGATATGAAGCTGATGCACTCAGACTGTAGCATATTTTCTTTTCTTTCTCTTTCCATTTTTGGACATGACTGATGTAGAAATGTATTTTGCATGACCATACAAATTTGTAAGGTTTTGTTTTGTTTTGTTTTTGGCCTCAGTGATGAGGGAAGAGTAGAGAGGAGGGAGAGAATTCGGGACTGAAAATGAATTAAAATTGAGTTATTGGAAAAAATAAAATAATGTAAAAAATCAAGAGAAAAAGAAACAAAGCCTTCTCGGGGAGAAAGTAACTGCCCAAAACCTAGCATTCTTAGGAGGCCAGCGACAAACAAGCAGTTTTACCAAGCAAGATATGAGAGGCTGCCACAAAGTAGTGAGAAAAGGAGGGCACCAAGGGAATTGGGCCAGGAGAGCTTAAAGGGCATGAGCAATGTTTGTACTACTGCCCAGGGCAATCCTTAAATGTAAGTAATATAAATTTAAGCTGATCTTTCTGCTTAAGGAATGCTCCTTTTCACTTAAGCTTCTTGGAGAGGATAAATAGTTCCTAGAGAGACCTGTAATATATTCCAAGTCTCAAGGACCAGGGTGCTGAAAGAACATGCAGATTAACCATGAAATTGCTGTTAATTATAATTAATAATTGTGGAATTATGAAGAAAAGGAGAATTGCCAGAGAGACCAGCATGGAGTGAATGTTGTTCCCACTTTCAAAAGTGGGATTTCAGGCAGACTCCAGAAATGATGAACTTCAGGAAATCCCCAGAAATATTTCAGAACGCATTACTACTCATTTTTTTGAGGGTTCAAGCTTTTATTCTGTAAGAAAGGCTCAATCTCAACCTGGGAAGGAGTTATGAAAAAGGAAAAACATGGCAACATCCCCACTACCAATGACATCTTGGTGCAGTGAACAGAATACTGGGGTGGAGTCCCAAAGAGCTGAGCTCAAACCTATCCTTTGCAACCTGCGACTTTATGCAAGTCTCTTAACCTCTCTGTACTTCAGGGTGCTCATTACTCAATAAAGTGGTTGGACTTGGGCATTCCTGACTCCAAGATCCATTTTAATTCCAAATCAATGATCCCATGTTTTTTAAAAACAACTACCACAAATAAGAACCCAACCATCAACCCCCCCCCCAATCTCCCCAAGCCTGTCTTATCAATGCTTTTCCCCATTGCTGTCATTTCCCAATACCAGTTACCATAACAGAACCCTCCCATGTAATGCTGAAGTTAAGCAAAACAAGCCAACCCCTTGACCGCGTCTGACAGTGCACACCCTATTCTGCTCCTGTAATCCACTGCCATTCTCCTGAGAGCTGTTCTCCAGGGTCAAGACTGGTCTTTGTATAAACCTGAATTCTGATGTCAAGAGTGGAGCAAAATATGTGGTCTGTAAAAATTTTAGGGGAAAAACAGATGATATCTTTCTTTCCTGAGTTCAATAAAAAAAACCTAAAGAAACCTCCACCATCTGATACTGATTCCCCTGACAGCAAAAATGAAAGAATGTGTTTTGGATGATGGTATAACTCAGTGAATTCAGCACTGATTGAGCAGCTGTACCCAAAACTGTCTTGATTTTAAAAATCAAGGAAAAAAGTCTTGGTGGGGGGACCAGGATACGATGGGGGCAGGGAGCAGAAATCAAGTACCAAGTCCACAAGTTGAACCGGCAGTCAGAATTCCCACTGGAATCTTAGGTTCTGCTTGTTGACCCCTTTGATCTTCTAAGTGTCCCAATCACACTGACCTGGTCAAACCCCATCTCAGGCATTGTGTTCAGCTCTGGACATGATGTTATAAAAGGGTTCCTGACATTCCAGGGGATATATGGAGAAAGGCAACTGGGCCTGTGGGAGAACTCTCTTCTTGAGGTGTTCTTGAAACTTGGGGCTTGTAAACTTATTTATTTAATACATTGATATCCATATTTCAATAGAATGGTTTCTGTAGTAACCCTGTGCATGTCGATTATGCTTTCCAGCAGGGGTCCATAGGTTACAGATTACCAAAGAGGGTCCAAGACACAAAAAAGGTAAAGAAACCCTCAATGCCCCAAAATATTATACTACAAAGACTTCTTTAGCCTTCAAAGGAGATGATGTAAGAGAAATAGAATACATGTTTTCAAAAATTTAAAGGACTATCAAGTAGAAGAGATTATAGGGTCATAGAGCTGGGCCAGAAGGGACCTTAAGAGCCCATCTAGTCAGACCCCTTCATTTTACTGATGAGGAAACAGAGGGCTGCAGACAGAGGAAGTCAACTTGATTTACTCTGCGGCACTCCATGCAGCAGCCCGAGGATCAAGGACACAAATGACCGATATGTGGTTTTAGCTCAATATAATGAGAACAAAACAACTAGTGCTTTCTCAATGGAATGTGTTGCTTTTGGGGCAGTGGTGAGCACTCACTCCATCAATGAAAGTGTCTAAGCAGAGTTTGTGTGACGAGATGCCAGGGATTAAAGATCACAGATTGAGAGCTAGAAGGACCATTAGAGGTCACCTAGCCCAGCACCCATATTCATGAATGAAGGCACTTTGGCCCTAAAAGGCTAAGTGACCTTATCGAGGCTACAGAGTAGTAAATCTAATTAGTAGCGAGTCCCTCTAGATTATGTCTTCCAACAACACTGATGTTATAGAAGGGAATCCCACTTTCACATCCTCCCTTTGATACTACCTGCACGACCTTGGGCAAGTCACTTTAATTTTCTGGGCCTCAGTTTCCTCATCTGAAAAAGAAGGGATTTCGACTGGATGACCTTGGAGGTCCCTTCCAGCGCTAGATCCACAATGCCATGATTAAATACCTACTGCATATAGAGCACTAGGCTAGGAGCTGAGGATTATACAAACTTTAGAGGAGCCATATTCCTATTCTTCCAATGTTTTCTGTCTAGAAGGATAAGACACAGACAAGAACAGGTGTGCCCTCTTCTAAGAAGAAAAATGGAAATGAGAAAGAACATTCTTAGTTTATAAGGAGAAGAGGAAAAAGAAAAAGAAAACAGAAACTTCTGCACAGAGGATCTCCATTAGGGAATTTGAAGTTGGGCCCCCCAAATCGACTCTTTGCTGCGCCTCAGACTGCAGATGCTCCTGCTGCAAAAATTACTCTTTCTGTTCATATGGACCCCATCTCTCAAGGGGAACCAAGCACTATGATTTAAACCTGACTCTCTCATCAATTCCAATCTAAGGCTCCAAGCTGACTGGCTAGTTGCTTCGTTGAAAGGTCCCATTTCTCAGGTATCTTTGGAGCTGGAAAATGTCCTCCCCCCCAGAAGATCTCAGCCTTTGGGGCTAGCCCCTCACTTCCCTTCACATCACAAATGCAGATTAAATTAACAGGACTCTTTCTTTCAAGTTGACAACTTCCACGTCTACAGCATTTAGTGTGCCAAGACATCTGTTTGTACACCAGCATTATCAGGGATGTTAGCACAGACTGGGAATAGGATGTCCTAATTAGCAGCTGCTCAGAGACAATCTCCTTGCCACCTCCCAATGATTGGGGGGGGGGGCAACTTGCATTGTTTTTGAGCTGTGGAGTGGGTGTGTATGGGGAGTGCATGGTGTCATCCAACTAGACAATTTCCTCCCAGAGGGCCCATCCCCACCCCTACAGTTTAACAAGGAGTCAGTCAAATTTTGTGGCTGAAAAACACACCAAGTGCTGCCAACTAGTGAGCTAATGTTTGGTGTGGGGAGAGGGGGAAGGTTGAGAAAAGGACCTTCTTTCATCTTCTATCAGCATAAGAGCTAGCATTTTTACGAATAGCAGGCATTGACACAGTACTTTAAGGTTTTCAAAGCCCTTCATTTATGTTATCTTGTTGGAGCCTCAGAACAATCCTGTAAAGCAGATGATATTTTTATTCGTTTTTTTAAATTGATTTATTTACTTTTAGTTTACAAGATTCAGTTCCACAGTCCCTTGAGTTTCAAATTTTCTCCCCTCCTTTTTATTCTTCTTTTACAGATGAGGACAGTATGGCTAGGTGGAGTTAAGTGACCTGCAGATCTACTAAGTATCTGAGGAAGAATTTGAACTCAGGTCTTCCTGATGCAGATTATATCTCTATCATAGCTGCCATAGCAGTAGGAGTAGTGGTGGTGGCGGTGGTAGTAGTAGTAATAGTGAATGAAGTAGAAGTGGTAATAATATAATCTTAGTGGTAGTAGTAGTGATGGTGGTAGTGGTGATGGTGGTGGTGGTGGTAGTGGTAATAGTAAATAGGTTAGTAGTAGCAGTAATTAGGGTTAGAGTTGTAGTAATGGTAGTAGTAGTAGTGGAAGTAGAAGTAGTAATATAATTTTAGTGACAGTAGCAGTGGTGGTTGTGGTGGTGGTAGTAGTAATAAATATGGCAGTAGTTGTAGTGGTTAGGATTAGAGTCATAGTGGTGGTAGTAGTAGTCGTAGTGGAAGTAGAAGTAGCAATAATGTAATTTTAGTGGTAATAGTAGCAGTGGTAGTAGTGGTAGTGACTTAACTATTGTCCCCAGAGCAAGAGGGCAAGAAGGTAGAAGAGTCCTGGGGGAGTTATGTGCCTTACTCCAGTCAGGTGCTATGTCTTCCTTGCATTTCATATTCCCTATGAATAGCTTCCCATCAAATTGTACCTAGAGTCAAAGCTTGAATCATAAATCTGGAAAGTTTTAAGTACCACATTGTCCAAGGTTTATTAATCTTTTGGCAGTTTGGGAAAGCCTCTATGCCTATTCAGAATCATATTTTAAATTTTTAAATTCATAAAATAAAATACATAGGAACACAAAGAAAACTACATTGAAATACAAATGCCATGATAATTTTAAAAATCTGATGTAGTCATAGAGCTAGTGGTGGGACTAGTGACTATAGTAATGTTGGGGTAATGATGAACCCAAATGATATTTCAAAGTATCTTATCAGATCAAATAAAAACATCTATGATTTCTATTGTTGACCAAATCACAGATACTATGGTAGTTGGCTAAATTTCAGTTAATGAAATTTAATCAAAGAAAATGCTCAATTTCAACCAGAAGTCAATGAAAATGAAGATGTAATTTCCCCCCAACTAAGTCCATAGATTCCCCCCTCCCCATACAAAGGCCCCAGGTTAAGAAGCCCTCTCTCATCCAGCTTCTTCATTGGCCAGATGAAGACAGGGAGGTGCAGACGGGTAACTTCCTGAGGGCCAGGCAATCAGTCAGAGCAGAGTTTCCCCACCCTGTATCCCATATTCCATTCCCATAGGGGCCTCTTTTCTACTTTCCAGAGGAACAGCAGGCAGATCTGATCAACAAATCCCTCCAGATGTGTTGAGGGGCTACTATCCCCCTCCTTTCCTTCTTCGGTGATAGAAGCATGTTATATGGGGAGTCTTTGAGTCTGGGCAGGACTCAAACTCCCTAACTGTTGGGAATTTGGGGCATGGTGGTGAATCGATGGAATATTTCTGGTCAGCCAGGGCCTTGCAGGGGCCCCTCCAATCACACTGTGCAGGCAGCCGCCTACTCAGCTTCGCTGCTCTGGTGTGTTTTGAAACTCGGCTGCGGATGTAATGATTCTGGGTGGAGAACATTTGAGAGCCAAGTGAGTTTGTGTGAACAAAAGCCTCGGCCCTCAATCTGGTCTGTCCGGGACTCTCTGGGATTCTAGTTTCCTTCCTTGTTCTTACCCCCACAAAGAAGCAATGCTGTGAAAAGTCAAGAATGTGAAAAGATTAGAGACCTGGGGTTTAATTCTCTGATTGGAAAAAAATACATATGCCCCTGGAGCAGCTTCTGAAAATATCAAGTATAAACTTCACTAGTAGGCTTTATCAATCGAGCAACAAGCATTTATTAAGTAAGTGCCTACTGTGCGTCCACTTTGCTCTCACCCTATGTCCTCTCTCCATCTTGGAGTGCCGGCTTCTGTTTTGTTCCTGGGGAGGAATGAACATCTTGCCAAAAATTAGGGGCTCTTTTCCAGCTTTGTAAAACTGAGCTGGAGAAGGGGAAAAGGGCTAGCTGGATTAAGAAACATTCTGTAGGGAAGGTCACGTGGAAAGAGCCCTTGGTTAGAACCTGGTTTAGAATTACGGCTCTAATTACTGCCTTACTCACTGTCACTTATTATGTGTGACCGCCGCACATTATTTCATCTCTGGCCCTCCTCTCTAAAGGGAAGGAGTTGCAGTAGGAGAGTTCTAAGGCCCCTTCCAGCTCTGAGACTGTGATCCCAAGATCCTCTGACCTGGGTTAGAATCCAAACTTTGCCAGCTGTTAGTTGTGTGACCTTGAATGAATCACTTTATCTCTGTGGGCCTCAAAAGTCTCATCTATAAAAGATGAAGGTTAAACTGTGTGACCTCCAAATGTCCCTTCCAGGGATAACAGCTCCTTTGATCCCAAGTGTCTGTCAAGGGAGTTACCAAGAGTAATAAGAAGCACTTAGCTCTTCCTTTCTGAGGCTGCTTGACTGATAAGGAAGGAATGGCTGTATAAATGTCAGCTACTGAAAGGAGAGCTCAAGTATTTATGCTTAATGTGAAGTCAGGGTCTTGGAAGTTGTATGTGGAGAGAGAATTTCTTTTCTTTTTCTTTTTGGAGGGGGAAGGGTAGGGGTTAAGTGACTTGCCCAAGGTCATACTGCTAGTAAGTGTGTCAAGTGTCTGTGACTAGATTTGAACTCAGGTCCTCCTAACTCCAGGGCAGGTGCTCTATTTACTGTACCACCTAGCCACCCCGAGAGAGTTTCTTAGGACTTACAGATGTATCTATAGAGAGATATGTATAAAGTTTTATACCCACATAATATGGGGGAAGAGAGAGACAGAGAGAGAGAATAATTTTTCAAGAAAGCCAAGATTACTAGATGTGGTGCCACATGCTAGTAATCCTAGGCAGGTTGAGGCTGATGGATCACTTGGGTTTGGATAAAGCGGATCAAGTCTCTGTGTGAGGCTGAGCCCTCTGGAGAGAAGGGTCACCAGGCTGCCTATAGCGAAGTGAACTAGCTCAGGTTGGAAAAACAGAACAGATGAAACCTTCCATGGTGATCAGCAACGAGATGAGGCCGTGAGTGGCTGGTGAAATTCCATCCTGGATGAGATGGAAGGAAGGAAGGAAGGAAGGAAGGAAGGAAGGAAGGAAGGAAGGAAGGAAGGAAGGAAGGAAGGAAGGAAGGAAGGAAGGAAGGAAGGAAGAAAGGAAGGAAGGAAGGAAGGAAGGAAGGAAGGAAAGAAGGAATCAGAGAACATGGATTTAATCTTACAGTTAAGGAAAGTGAGACTCATAGAAGTTAAATAACTTGCCTAAGGTCACACAGCTAGTGTATGAGGAAATATTCAAACTCAGATCTTTATGATTCCAGTTCCTATTTGCATCCAGAGAAAGAACTGATAACATAGATGTATGTATAGAATAACCTTGTATGTCTAGAATAATATATATTTGTATGTGTGTGTCTGTGTATGTGTATAATGCATATAAACCTATTTTGTGTCCAATGGTAGCCTGGGGGAGGAGAAAAAAATCTTCATGATAATTTTGTTGTATATTTGAGAGGCATAGCAAGTTGTGGATAGCGGATTTGCAGTTTCATAACAATCATGGAAATGCTTCTTTTATTTTTTTTATTGCATAAATCAAAAATAATTTTTTAAAAGAAAGTTTATTTGGCCCTTATCTTTGCTGGCTCAGTCTTGTCCTGGGCCCCAGTTTAACACCTGCTGGGGTCCCTGGAGCTGGGGAGTAATACAAGCAAATGGGGGAGGGGGCCTGCCACATAAGAAGACGAAGTTGAAGAGCAAGCAGCCAGGCGATCTCTCCTGCCGGCAGTACTTTCTTTAACCTGCAAGAAAGCAGTCACTGGACCCTTCAATCCCAGGAGCTGTCAGGGGACGGGAGGCAGGGAGCGGTCCTCCCACTATCGCCTTTGTTGTCATTTCAACTGGAGCTCACATCCCAGAGAGAGGAAGCTGGCTGGCAGCAATCCACCAGAGGAGACCTACTAGGTTAGTGAAACAATAAAAAGGCAAGAAAAAACATCCTGGTTCTGAGAATGAAGAGGAGGAGAGAGGGGAGTGAGGGAAAAGGAGGGGTGGGGGAGGGGCGAGGAAAGCAGGACAGGGAGGGAGGAAGAGAGGGAGGGAGACAGACAGAAAGAAAGATCAGACAGCTGCAGGTTGAACTTAGTAAATTGTGGTCCTGGGCTTTAAACAATTGAACAGCTCTGGAAGCAGACTTTTATAAGCTCTGAAGCTAATTTATTCCACAGACCTCTTCATAGTGGCCCAGGCACTGTAAGGAAATAATAGAAACACAATTTGTCTAGAAAGTTTACGGTTGTCAAAAATTAACATAAAGGAATGGAGGTGCAACTTACGAACTTCAAGGTCGACTGGTTGAAAAAAATGGGAGGGGCAGGTAGGTGGCACAAAGAAGAGAGTACCAGCCCTGGAATGAGGAGGACCTGAGTTCAAATGTGGCCTTAGACACTTAACACTTACCAACTGTGTGACCTTGGTCAAGTCACTTAACCCTGATGGATCGCCCTGCCTTTCCCCTTCCAAAAGAAAAAAGAAAAAAAACAAGGAGCAAAGATTCTTGGGTCTGCCACTAACTTTCTACTAGGGAAAGACTAGCAACAGTATCTGATCTACAGGGAGAATCAATGTAAGACAGGTTTTTTTTTAATTTCCTGTGTATCACAGACTGCCCCCCCCACACACACTTTGGCTATCTGCTAAAGATTATGGACACCCTTTTTAGAATAATGATTTTAATTAGTAATATGAAATACAAAGGAAACCCATTATATTATCTCTTCAGACTAGCTAGAAATTCTATGATATTTAATACAGGTAACTCAGTTCCTGGTTTTGCTATTCTCCATGTGTTCTGCCAAGCTTTAGCCTGTGGTCATCCATCCACCTATTCATCTGTCCATCCATCCATCCATCCATCCATCTATCCATGCATTCATCCATCCATCCATCCACATCCATCCATTCATCCATCCATCCATCCATCCATCCATCCATCCATCCATCCAAATATTAACTGAACACCTTTTATGTGTAAGCCACAATCTAAGATACTCATCCTCCATGATTTGTTTCAAGACTCAGTTCAAGCACCACCTTTGGCAGGACACCTTTCTTCCCCAAGCCACTAGTTCCTTTCCCTCTAAGGTAACTTTGTATCTACTTTATATGTGTCTTGAATAGACCTATATATGTATATGTTATCTCCATTAGAATGCAAGCTCCTTGAGGGCAGGAACCATTGTCACTTTTTCTTTGTTTCTTCAACATTATCATGGTCCCTGGTACTCAATAAGTACCTAATAAATGCTTGTTAATTGACCTCACAAGATTGTTGTGAAGATCAGATTAAATATTCTATGTAAAATCTCTTAAAACAGGGCCTTAAAGCCCTATTTAATGCATCGACTACTGTAACAGCGGATTTTTCTCTGGAGATTTCTGGAATGAATGTTCAGTAGGACTGGAGAGTATTTCTTTCATATTGCTCACAGTACTGGGCATATAAAATGTGGTCATTAAGCATTGTTTATTGCTATGGAAGGTTCCCAATATTATTTTACTTTTAAAAATTAATTTTTTATTTCAATTAATTTTTTCAATGAATAAGTATTATGTCAGATTCAGATAATCCTAGGAAGACTTGTATGAACTGATTAAGAGTGAAGTGCACAGAACTATATATAGGAAAAGTGTTGTGATATTTGACAAATGGATTTTGAAAAAGAAACAGAATAAAGGATGTCATTAGAGAAATAAACTGGAGAGAGACAGAGACAGACAAAAAAAGAGAGAGACAGAGAGAAAAGGGAGAGGAAGGAGAGGAGGGGAGAGAGAAAAATAGAGAAGAGGGAGAGAAAAAAAGAAAGCAAGAGCAGGCTGGGGGGGGAAGACAGAGACAAAGAGAGGGGGGGTAGAGATATGGGATGGGGGAGCTTACTGCTCCCCTGATATTCCTTTCTTCCTGGGGGAAAGAGAATCAATGGGAGAACATGGATAAAAGTGTCAAAGAATGCACAGAAATGCATGGTCTGTGATCTGTGTCATTGGAAGGAATGTCCAAGTCCATGAAGTCACAGAATAATGTGTGCATTTAGAATTGATAGAGCACTATCTATTGATAGTCCCACCATCTCCACGGAGCCTTCTCCAACAATTCTGGCCCATGTTCTATCTCCACCTCTTGGCCACTCAAAGACATTTTACCTCGGTTACAGGGTTACTTATAAACCTTAAACATTGTATAAAAGTTAGCTGCTTAATGATTATTCTTATTAATATTATATTACTAGAGGGCAGAGGCAAGATGGCAAATTAGTAGAATGCAGCCTGCTGCTTAGCAGTCTCCCCCCCCCAACCTCCCAAAAAAATCCCCTACAAAGATGGAGCCCTGAGCAGGAAATCCAAGACAAAAATCAAAGTATCATTTTTTTCCCCCCAGTTCATGTGAGCATACTGAGGCAAGGATACTGAAACAGACAGTGAGGTCTTCCAGTAGCGGAGATGGAGTCTGGTGGGGAGCACCCAGGGACTAAAAGAAGATAAGGCTATACACCAGGGCAAAGCAAGGTCCCACGACAAGGTCCCAGGTGCACACTGGGGCACTGAGACCTTGTGCAAGATGTGAAGAAAGTGCCAATTGCAACTTTATCACTACTTGGATTTTGGTCATAGTTCCAGGGCAGCTTCGGTAGGGTACCTGTCAGTCAATCTGAAGTCTACAGTGGAATATCAGATCAAAGATTCTGTCACTCTGAACCTGCAGAGCTTCCCACCTGGCTGATGGTATCTGAATCCAGAAACCCTACTGGAACTTCCTCCATTCAAAGACAAGCCTACAAGAGTACTGATCAGAACCAAATGCACGTCAGGGGCTTGCTGAGTTCAGACCATGTCAGCAGTGATTAGACTTTACCTCAGGTCACAATACTTTGGAAGCACTGAAAGCTTATAGGTCCCCAGACTAAGCTGTCCCTGAGATGCTGACAATACCCCACAAGAAAGAAGACAAAAACTCATTTCATATATTACCCCCGGAAATGTTCTGAACAGAGCTCTAACATAAAGTTCAAAGTCAAAACGTAGGCTGGAAGATTGAGCAAATAAGAAAATAATAATGATGAGCTATTAGGGTGATAGAGATTGCCAGTATTTAAACCAAGAAGAAGAGAATGACTCTAAAGAACACAAGAAAACCTCAAATAATGTATGACTAGTTGGAGAGATATGTGGGACAGGGGATAGAGTGCTGAGCCTGGTGTTAAGAAGACTTATATTTTCAAGTCCAAATCTGGCCTCAGACATTTAATAGGTGTGTGACCCAGAACAAGTCCTATAACCCTTTTGCCTCAGCTTCTTCATTTGTAAGATGAACTGGAGAAGGAAATGGCATGTTTGCCAAGAAAACCCCAAATGGGGTGAGGAAGTTTCTGAAATGACTGAACAACAAGTATTAATGTTAAATTGTGGTATCATTTGACAAGTCTTTACATTGTTTTATTACTGGATCATAGATTTAGGGCTAGAAGGGACTCCAGAGGCAAGCTAATCCAAGGCTCTCATTTTACACAAGAGGAACTGAGGGGCTGGGAGTCTAAGTGATTTACTCAAGGTCATGCAAGTATAAAGTGGCAAAGGCAGTATTTAACCCATGTCCTTTCATCCAAATCCATCAGTCTTTCCCCTATACCACAATCCCTCTGTGTTTCAGGTGAGGGAAAATTATCTCTCTATGTACTCATTCTAAAAGCAGGGGAGATGCCATGGAATTTTTTTAATCTTCTGCAGCACCTGGCATATATTTCTGGGCACAAAGAATCTTAAATACAGAATTGAAAGGGACCTATAAGTCATCTTCATCTGCCTTCCATCTGCTCTGTACATATCTTGTATGTATGCATCTAGTAGTTTTCATGTTGTCTCCCCCATTAGAATGTGAGCTCCTAGAGGGAAGGGATTGGTTTTGTCTGTTTTTATATCCCAAGTGTTTAGCCTGGCACATGGAAAGTAATTCATAGATGCTTAGTAACTAACTCGGATTTAAGTGATCTTTCCACTGATACCAATGGTTTCCCCCAGTACTATGCTGTTAGTCATGGCAGATACTCAATCCAGACTGAAGCAAACTGAATTGAAACAAAGGTCTGGCTAATGTATATCCTTAACAACCTCAGAATTAATGAGCTGTCTCTTTTGATCCAATTCTGACTGCTGTCATTAGAGTGTAAGCTTCTAGAGGGCAGGGACTATCTTTTTCATATGTCTGAAGCATTTAACACAGTGCCTGGCATATAATAGATTCTTTTTCTTTTTGGAGGTGGGAAGGTAGAGCATTTGGGGCTAAGCCCAAGGTCACACAGCTAGTATGTGTTGAGTGTCTGAGGTCGAATTTGAACTCAGGTCTTCCTGACTCCATGGTGCTCTATTCACTGCACCACCTAACTGAGGCTACATAATAGATTCTTAAGAAACATTCATTGACTGACCACTAATAAGTGTCTTCCTTTTTCCTTCCTATTTCTTTTCTCTGTAATCTCTCAGTCACTTGTTACAGACACCTCATTTATCTGGCAGGGGCAGGTGTTTAAGAGAATTTTCCAAATAACAGAAATGTTCTATGCCAAGGGCCAAAACTTTTCATTGTAACTATTTAGGGTGAAGATCTTTCTCAAACATGAGGTAGGTAATACACAGAGTTTACAAATAAGGAAACTAAGATGCATAGAGAATGAGTGAATTATGTAAGGTCACAAAGGTATTAAGTAGTAGAGTCAGATTCCAAATCCAGGTCCTCTGACTACAATCTCAATGCTCCTTCCATAGTCTGATGCCTGAAGTTGCCTCAATTATCCCATCTGCAAAGTGAAGGGGGCTGTACTAGCTAGCTCTGAAGGTTCTGTTTGCTCCAGATTTATGACCCTACAGGGAAGAAAACAAAGGGGGAAATGTTTAGATAATTCACCTCAGAAGAGAATTCAAAACTCATATTAAGCTCTGGAACGAGATTTTGTTTTTAATTTCAAATTAAATATGTCTCTGATGAAGGGAAGGAATAGGAGACGAGGCTGGAATGGTGGGAAGTGGGTCTTTGAATACTAGCTTCGACCCTTGTCCTTTCTAATGACAGACCTGGGGAAGCACCAGGATTCAGAGGAATCTGAGCTGGGATTAGGTGTGGTGGCAGCACAGGCAGTCCCCTCCCCCCATATCCTGGTAAAGGATGAAGATGAGCACGTTGTCATTTCCTCCACAAAACCTCACCATCCGTCCGTCAGCAGCACACGCTGCTGGAAGCTCTGCAAGGGGAGGGGGGGGGGGAAGGCTGGGCAGTCCCTCTTCCCTGAGCTAAAGCATTGAAGTCTCCATCCCCTCCTGTCCAAAGCGGAGAGGAAAACAAACTAATAATATCCTGCCCAAGTGAGTGACTTTCTTCAGTATCAGCCTAACATGAGATAATCGATTAGCCACAGGCATACACAGACAATAGCCTCCCTGCCGGATCCCCCCCCCCCAGCAAGCCCCCTCCCTCCTGGGCTCCTTAAGCCTCCTTTCAGCTCGACCCCTTCCTCCCTCATCTCTGTCTCCTGGCTTTCTTCAAGTCCCAGCTAACACTCCTATTTCTAGGAGAAACCCCTTCTTCATTCTCATTTCTCCCCTGCTGATTCTTTCCAATTTATCCCATACAGAGCTTGTTTGTGCATAGATGCTGGCACACTTTCTCCCTCCTGGGATGATGGTAAGCTGGTGGAGGGCAGGAACTATATCTTTTGCCTTTCTTTGTAGCTCTTGTTCTTAGCACAGTGCCTGGCACACTAAGAGCTTAATACATGTTTACTGACTGCTCTCTGCTTCTTACCATCCAAAGAGAGCTAGAGATGCTGTTGAAATAAATCATATTTTTATCTCTTACCCTACCCACATTTCTCCCCAGAATTCATCCTTGTCCCATCAGATGAGTCCCACTAGGCAGGGTCCCTAGCCCACCAAAGGTAGCTAGGCAATAGTGGCTAGAGTACCAGCCTTGAAGGTGGGAAGATTCAAATTCAGATCTGGCCTCAGATACCCTTCTGTAAAAGAGGGATAATAAAAGCCCCTCCCTTACAAGATTGTCATGCTTATAAAATAACGTACATAAGGTGCTGCATAAGCTCTAGCTGTCATTACTGTTACTCACCAAGGCTATCACTGTGTTTCTACAGGGACCATGCAGTTCTTAACCCAAGCCTAGAAAGATGAGGGTCTCTGTTTAAGCAGAATACTGCCATGGTGTTTAGGTATGACTAGAGCTAAATTTAAAGCAAGCAAAATGTATTGGGTTGTTTCTTTTTTCTCTTTTTGTAATGGACTTTCCAGACCCTAAGTGGAAGAATGGGGCCAGAAATGGGGAAGTGGGATGTAGGGGGAGGGGAACGAGTGGAGCATGGTCCAGTGGCTATGATCCACAGGGAGGCAAAAGGCTGATAAGTGTATCTTTGCAGACAGTGCCACCGCCATACTCGGGCACACTAAGTCACCTAACACTGTCCTCTCCTGCCTGCAACTCCCCTTGTTCCTTACAGCTACTAGAGTGGAAAAAGGCTTTGGAGTCAGAGGACTTGAGTTCAAATCCTGCCTCTGATACTTAGCACTATACCTGCAAGTCATGTAACTTCCTTGGGCCTCAGTTCCCTCATGTGTAATACAAAAGGGTTAGACTGGACGATCTCCAAGATCCTCTTCAGCTCTGAACTCCCAGCTATGATTAATCGTTTTTATAACATTCCAAGTGTTAGCTCAGCCAAAGTCTGTTGTTTCAGTTATGCCTGACTCTTAGTAACCCCATTTTGGCCTTTCTGGGCAGAGATGCTGGAATGGTTTGCCATTCCCTTCTCCAATTTGTTTCACAGATGAGGAAATAGGCAAACAGGATGAAGTGACTTTCCCAGGGTCACACAGTAAGTATCTGAGGCCAGACCTGAACTCAAGAAGATCAGTCTTCCTGACTCCAGACCCAGCACTCTATCCACTCCACCACCTAACTGCACCTTCATTTTTCAGGTGAGGAAACTGAGTCTCAGAGGTTAAATGACTTGCCCAAAGTCACATGCTGAAGCCAGCGCTGAAACCCAAGTCCTCTGAGTCCAAAACAATCCTCTTCCCACTATAAAAGTCTGTCTTCCCAGGATTACCTTGTCATCATCATCACCACGGTGCTCTCAATAAATTCACATGTAGATGGTAAACAGCACACCTAATTTTGGGGCTACAGTTCTCAGAACTGAGTTTGACTGTGTTCATACACCCACATTGGCTCCTGGCTCCATGCTGAGAATGACTGACCTCCAGTAGTCCCATCTTGGTCTCTGGGCAGTACCTTTATTTGCTGAGTGACTAATGCTGCATCTCATCCTGACCCAGATAAAGAGGCAAATGGTCTTTGGGCATAGGGTGAGATTAATTATTACCATTAATGGCAACAACAATGATAATGGAAGAAGTGATACTGGGTGGCATTTTGTAGCATTCAGTGGCTCAAAACCAACAAGACAGATACAAGGACCAGAAACAATGCAAGGGGTACTATTTTTGGAAACAAGGTGTTTTTGTTGTTGTTTTGCTTTACAAGCATCAAGAGATTCTCCAAAATGGCTGTATCAACTGCATTTACCTGCAATTTGGCCCTACAAATCTAAAATAGCAATCTGATATTGCCCACAAAAAGAAGGGAGGACAGTTCACTGCTCAGGACCTCCCATCAAAGAGATACAGTTTGGGGCAGCTACGTAGCACAGTGGATAGAGCACCAGGCCTCAAGTCAGGAGGACCTGAGTTCAAATCCAGCCTCAGACACTTGACACTTAGTAACTGTGTGACCCTGAGCAAGTCACTTAACCCCTGACTGCTTAGTTTAAGGGAAAAAAAGGCTTAAAAAAAAAAAGGTAGCAGCCCCATAGGAGCAGCTAGATGGCGCAGTGGATAGAGTACCAGGTCTTAAGTCAGATTCATCTTCCTGAGTCTAAATTGACCTCAGACACTTCCTAGCTGTGTGACCCTGGTCAAGTCACTTAACCCTGTTTGCCTCAGTTTTCCCAACTGTAAAATGAGCTGGAGAAGAAAACGGTAAACCACTTGAGTATCTTTGCCTAGGACAGCCTAAACGAGGTCATGAAGAGTTGGACACATCTGAAAAACAACTGAATTACAAATAGCAGCTTCACATCTGAGCAAAATGTTGCATCTCAGCTCTTCCTAGCATACTTTGTGTTTCCTCTCTTTTTTGCAAGATTGCTGTGTGCCCCTGTGGCTTCTAATGTATCTGCTGCCATCTAAGCAAGACAGGATGAACGACTGATTATTATCTTGCTTGGTGCTGCTGGGGGGGAGGGGGAGGACTGCTTTCTCTGCAGCCAGAATCTGCCAGGTTTCTTAGCTTACATAATGCTCTGCAGAATCACCTCATAGTACCTCTTCCATTATGAATGATTATAATGCTTACGATGGCATTCCTAATTGCTTCCTGCCAATCTTCCAACAAGGAAGATTAATTAGATCATAGGATTTAGAAGTGAAAGGGGCCTAGAGCTCATCTAGCCCAATTCTTTCCTTTTACAAAATGAGAAACTAAGGAAACCAGGTAAGAAAAAGGACCTAGCCAAAGACACACAGATAAGAAGTAGTAGGACCAGGGCTCAAGGTCGACAGTCTTCTGATTCCGAATCTAGTGTTCTTTGTATTATACCACTAATAATCTCTAATGATAAATATTATCATAAACAAATTTAAAAGCTAACATTAATAGCTCCCATTTAGATAGCATTTAATTTACAAAGTGATTTGTTTGCAGAGCTCTTCTTAGCTTACAAAGCTCTCTTTAGCTGGCCTTATGGAGACAAAAGATGGTCTGGTGGAAAGGGACTTGGATTCAAGAAGATCTGAGTTCAAATCCTACCTCCAGAATTTACTGGTTGTGTGATGCCAGGTGAGGTGTGTAATCTCTATGTGCTTTAGTTTATACATTGATATGAGAGGGGGGGACATGATGGCTCTAAGTTTCTTTCTGGCTCTAAATTCACAATCCATAATCCTTCCATGTAATGTAGTACATTCTAGTTCTTAGATTTCTACCTCCTCATGTTGCTCTTCGTCTTCCTCTCACGCCACTCCGCATCTACTGCCTTGCCTGGTTTCCACTCTTTGGAACAAAATACCTCCATGCCAGACATTCCTCTTTCCTGACTCCTTTCGTGCATCATCTCTCCCATTAGAGTGTAAGTTTCTTTAGGGCAGGGACTTTCTTTTTACTAAATGTATCCCTGATGCACAACACAGAGCCTAGCACATAGTAGGCAGTTAATAAACATTCATTGGGTTGGATTTTTCCCATACCCAAATGTGGGCATTCCCTTGGTGCTTCTCTTTTTGTATTCATATTTTGTGATATTTTTTTATCTCTTCCTATGGTTGTAATGTTAATGAAATCAGAAGATCTTCCATACCCCTTTCTATTGGCACCTACTAAAGGCACTTAGCACCTCAAAGGCTTAGCTCCTTACTTCCAGTGAGGCCTGGCCCCAGGGTGGTCAGGAGA